>JAWNMO010000676.1:3820000-4118532 GCA_035043915.1 Drosophila paramelanica | reverse complement strand
TTTATCTTAGGTAATGAAAGAACAACTACATATCCATAAGCGGAGCTTTACACAGTTGAGTAATTAACTAAATAGAGGCAAATAAAAGCTACGCATAAATTGTGAGAATTCTGCCACAGCGACACTACTCAACGAATATTTGCTACTATAGACTATCACATATGAGAGTTCAGCACTATCGATAAGCCAAATAATCATTTTTGATTTGGCGCCAATTACTTTCGCGCACACTGTATTAAAGAGCAATACAAAAAATACTATTTTTTTTTATTATTTGTGTATTTAACACACTTCTTTTGAAAGATACTCAAAAATGAGAGTTTGAAAATAATGTGGGCTGGTTGCCAATGCACTGCAAACAATTGTCTGCGCTAACGTAGTAACTTTAAAACTGATTAATATTAATATTTATGTTTCATACACATACACATATACATATACATAAAATGTGTGTAAATTAAATACAAATTCCAACTCTAATCTCAGATTTGGCTTAACCGACAACGAAAAGTTCTTATCATTCACGCCATATCTATAAACGTATCGGATTCGCAATAATCTATATTGTTGAGCATTATTTACTTCAATTTAAAGTAGCCGGGTTAATTTATGAGCATGACGCTCGTTGCGGTTACATTTGGATTTATTTTCTATTTGGATTTTGCTGAAGGAAATCAGTATCAGAGAAGTAAGCACATATGTTGCACAATTTCTATATCGAATAGATGGCTATCATGTATTTATATTCTGCAATTATGTATACAATATTTAAGGCGTGGGTGTGAGAGGGGCGTGCAGTCACAATAAAGCGGCTAAGCTGATAACTGAAACCCATTCAAAAGCGAAAGAATATATTGCCAAAATTGATAAGCCCTATCGTGTCATAATAAAATTATTCACACAAGAGTTTCCGATTTCTACCATTCGGTTGACCATTAGTCTCGCTTGTGCTTTCTAGAGTGTGGTATTATATCGCTTTTCGTACCCACCAATCGATCAATATATTGTAATACAATCTACGCAAAAAATAAAAAAAAATAGAAACAAGTACAATAAAATTAAAGAAAGTTGTGTGAACAAACAGTGATCAACTAGTTTTCCTTAATTGCCCATATCAACAGATTAAAGGTTTAACATCTGCTTATATGTATTTCAATGAATCGAAGTATATTAGCTATAAAAGACCGAAAAATCTAACAGCTCCATAGTGTAGCCTTATACTCTCCCTTGCTAACGATTAGTATAGTCTACTATACAATGCATATTTTATCAAGCATTACTTTAATCGGTTTTGTTCTGCAATGGAACATAATCGAGTCAAGTTTAAAAGTTTTGGAGCCATCGCTGCGTGACAATGTAGACACTTCCAAAGTCCATCAATCTGATAGTGTCCCACAATTTGAACATGATTCCCTTTTGGACGAAAGTTTAAACGCGAGCCAATCGCCAGACACCGAAGAAGATAACAGCATTGACTCCATTGAGGATACAGATCTGAGGTCGCTTTTCGTAAAATACGGCACTGACGATGGCTACACTTGCCTTCTGGACAATATTAAGCAGGACATCTTGTGGTGGGCATTTCCCAATGGAACTCTTAAAGCTACAAAAGCCAAATACTGTGAGTATACAAATATAAAAAGAGAATCGAACTGGATTAACATATTTGTATCATTTACTTAGCTTTCATTTTAGTGTAATGAGTAATCCAAATGATTTCCATCAATGCTCAAAATGGGTTTTGTAGTCAGAGTCATCAAATTAAGTGCACTTGTATGTGTTAAAAGTGATTTAATTCATTGTTTTCCCTAGTCAAAACGCACGAGAGAGTGGGAGGGAGTGATAGAGAAAAGAAAAAGAGAGAGAGAGAAAGAATGAGAGAGAGAGAGAGAGGGAGAGAGAGAGGAGAGAGAGAGGGAGAGAGGGAGAGAGAGAGAGAGAGAGAGAGAGAGAGAGAGAGAGAGAGAGAGAGAGAGAGAGAGAGAGAGAGAGAGAGAGAGAGAGAGAGAGAGAGAGAGAGAGAGAGAGAGAGAGAGAGAGAGAGAGAGAGAGAGAGAGAGAGAGAGAGAGAGAGAGAGAGAGAGAGAGAGAGGGAGAGAGAGAGAGAGGGAGAAAGAGAGAGAGAGGGAGAAAGAGAGAGAGTGATAGAAAGAGAGAGATTGATAGAAAGAGAGAGTGTGAGAAAGAGAGTGTGAGTGAGAGAGAGAGAAAGAGAGAAAGAGAAGTAAAAGAGAGAGAGAGAGAGTAAGAGGAAGTGAGAGAGTGAGAGTTAAATATGGAGAGATAGAGAGAGTGAGCGAGAGAAAAAAAGGGTAAGAGAGTGAGAGAGAAAAGAGGAGAGTGACAGAGACAGAGAAAGAAAGAGAGAGAGAGAGAGAGTTATATAGAGAGAGAGAGGGTGTGAGGGTGAGAGTGCGAAAGAGAGTGGGAGAGAGGGAAAGACAGAGAGGGAGTAAGAGAGAGAGAGAATAGAGAGAGAGAGAGTGTAAAAAGAAATAGTTAAAAAAAAGTTAGTTAAAAAAAAGCGAGCCACTTACCCATAAAAACACAAAATTTTTCAAAGTCACTAAAAACACCAAAAGTCTGCAGGCTTACTTGAATTCATGAGAATCGCATAGAGGAGCTATGCTATACAATTAACATAAAGTTACAGACAACATTTGCTTAAATAACATCAGTGAGTTTTGCAGAGATCTTTTAAAATGCTACATAAAGTAAAACTTAAACTTTAACTAACAGATGCCAAAAACCGATTTATTTATAAAAATGGGGGATATATTATCGAATTAAAATTGCAAAAAAACGCTGTTTTCTTTAAATTTTACTTAATTTTCACAGCGATACATATCTATTTGGACCTTTCGTATGGTAATATATCTGATGACGAGGACTTGTTGAACAGAACAACAGATGCGCGTAGATATACCTTTAAAAAAGTCGAAGCTTTTTCGGCTGCCTACAACTCATTGAACACAGCGCCATTTCAAACTCTGCTCTCATTGAAGGGATCATTGAAATATTTATCACTGCAAGGTAATAAGTTTGCAGCCCTGAATCACGACGTGGAAGGTGAGTATGAAAGCTGTTTGGATTTCTATCCACCACACACAGTGCACAAGAGGGATATACAGAGAGTGACCTTTAGGCTCCTTGTAAAATTTCAGCCATTGAGCGGTTTTTACAAGAGACTCGAAACAAACCAGCCAACAACAACAGCACACATCACAAATGCGATGAGCTTTTTGCAAACAAGCACACTAATAATGTTGATCTATATGATCGGGAATGTTTTCTATACAACAAGCACAACAAACACATTCATAACTCAAATACACAAGACAAGGTCTATGAGGAATACATTCGGAAACTTAAGATAAAGCACAAGTTATTTGGCAAGTCAAGTAAGACATCAAACATTCCATACGAAATCAACTAAATTTACTTCATGTCGAATAAGACACTGATCGAGGCTTGATCTAATTGTATTCTCCTTTCATCCCATTTAGAGGAAAGCATTGCTTGGGCTACCTTTCCGGATCTGAAGCATCTCTTGGAGCTGGATATCAGTAACTGCAGCATCGAGTATGTGAGCAGAGAGGCGTTCCAGAATATGACAAACCTGCGCAAACTCTTCATGTCGAACAACAAGATAATGACCATAAACATTGACACTTTTTTCTATATACGGAGATTGCAATATCTTGATTTGTCGTTCACAAACGTTGTAAATTATAACTACCAGCTCTCGATGCCCTCAATTGAAGTTGTCTTGAATCTGGTTTATGGTTTGAGGATACATCAAGCCGCGTTTAAGCTGTTGCCCGAACTGATCTATCTGGATCTCTCGCACTCGAAAATCACACGGAATAGCGCCGTTGCCTTCACACATCTGGGTCGCAAGCTAAAGTATCTCAGTTTGTGCTACACATCGTTTCCCATGATGAGTAATGGCCTCTTCAGGAACACAGCGCTGGAGGGACTTGATTTGTCCGGTAATCCGTTTGTGTCGTACAACATTGTCGACGATGCCTTCGACGGCATTCGCAACACACTCCAATGCCTCTACTTTGAGTACTCCAATCTCAAGGATATAGGCTGGTTGAAACCACTAAGGAAATTGCAGGTGCTGGGCTTGGCAGGTAACAACATTAACGCACTGACCGGCGAGGTGTTCCAATCTTTGGTCAACCTGCAATTGCTTGACCTCAGCTCCAACCACGTCGGCAATTGGTACAAGAGTGTGTTCTTTAATAACTCGGCCATGCGGGTCCTTAACTTGCGCAACAACAACGTCAACATGCTAACCACTGAGATGCTAAGGGATTTCGAAACGCTGGAATACCTCAGTCTCGGGGATAACAACTTCCTCTGCAACTGTAATCTCCGAGAAGTGGTCGAGGTAGCGGCCAATAACAACAAACAAGCCGACTGCTCACACGATCTATTACAGCACGTAGTTTCCGAGCTTCTCGACTCAAATATTACCAGCCTGACTCAGTTGAGTAAGGTCCTAACCGGGTATATGGAACACCAGCTGTGGAAACGGCAGTATGTGCCCCAGCTTATCGAGAGCTACAGTAACTTAAAAGATTTCAAGCGCCTAAAGAAAATAGTTCATTTGCGTTTCCTCACGAAAGACCTTCGCAACAAACCGTGTCCCTCCTCGACGCCAAAGGAAGTCAGCGATACCACCTTAAAATTCCAGTTATTGGACTACGATGCCAAGCATTACTGGTGCTTCAACGAGACGGATAGACTACAGGTGGACGAGTTAATTTGCCAGAGCCGCAGTTTGGAAGATCTTGAGACGGAGCTGACAAACGTCATCAATATAGTGACTGCTGTCGTTGCCAGCATCCTGTGTCTGCTCATACTAGGATTCATAATATACCTGAAGCGTTGGCACATCCATTACTATTACGCTTCGCTGAAATCGGCGGCACTTTTATCAACCGCCTCCAAGGAGTCTCTTGATAAATTCCATCATCTCACCGAACAAGATCCCAGCGTAATTTATGATATTTTTATTAGCTACTGCCAAAATGATCGTCAGTGGGTACTTGATGAGCTGCTACCAAATGTTGAGAAATCAGGAGATATTTCAATATGTCTGCACGAACGTGACTTTCAGGTTTGTTAATATTTACTCTATCCTGCACCCACTGGAAATGGGTAAGCTAGGATGCAAGTGTGTGAAAAGGAAGCTTCTTCGATCCTATAAAAATATATTTTAAGCCATAAGCCGATTAAGACATGTTCGTTCATCCGTCCGTCCGTTCTCAAGAGGGCACTATTCTCCGAAAATTTTAGGAGCTGTGGACTTGAAATCTTTTATTTGTCGATAGCTTGCTTCCTTTCCTTACTATCGATAAATATCGACTTGAAACTAATTTTCGTAAATTATAGCAAAAAAAAAATAAAGCATATATCACTTTTTATATTTAAAACACCTGCATCTCGCAATCAGAGTATCTCCAAGTTAGGTACTCCCAAATATAGAACTCCAACATGATTTACCCTAATTAATTTATGTTTCACATTTGACCGTCTATGCAGATCGGCGTTACCATATTGGATAATATTATTTCGAGCATGGATCGATCGCGGTGCCTTATGTTGCTGATATCGTCCAAGTTTTTGCTTAGTCATTGGTGTCAATTCGAAATGTATCTAGCCCAACACCGGTAAGTTGTTGACAATTACCAAAACAGATTTCACAATTTGAGTAAGTCTTTTATTTTCAACAGCATCTTTGAAATGAGCAAGGAGCATTTGATAATCGTGTTTCTAGAGGATATACCACGCAGTAAACGACCGAAAACGCTGCAGTACCTAATGGACATAAAAACGTATATCAAGTGGCCGAATAAAGACGGCAAACAGCCCACATTGGACGAACGGAAACTGTTTTGGAAGCGCCTAAGAAAATCGTTAGAGTCAATTGGAATCGGTACCAAAGACTCCAATGTCTAAGCGCCGTTAATTTTAAAGTGTGTGCAAATATTCTAGTCAGTTTTTTAAGTACCTGATATACGTGAACTGCTTTTATAGAAATTGTTTAGTTCAAAGAAGAAAAATTGTCAATTGTTGAGATTATTTTAAGACTAAGTGTTTAGATTAAATAAAAACAAAACTTGAAAAGCGACTTGTAATTGCAATTTATAAGTCCCACTGAGGGGAAAATACTAATACAACTCTAACTTTTATATCGATATTTTACTATAATCGATATATTTGGGATTTTCTACTGCAGTATTTTCAGACATCGATATGTGCGACAGCTGTTTCAACACAATTTTGGCGCCAATTTCGCAAGTAGCGCTGTAAAACAAATACAGTTTATTTTGTTGTGTTTGCCAACATGGATTTTAATTTAAAGAAACGGCCACGACACGATGTTAAAGTCGAAGTGGTTAGCCTGGAAGCAAAATATCCGCACAATGTCATGCTCTATCACTACCCGCCAACGGACGATCTGCACATTGATGAATTTGAGGAACTCGCCTTGGAGCGCCTGCGCCTGCTGCGCGTCTTTGACCGCGCCACAACAAAGGGACTGCGGCTACTCTCCGATGACTGGAAGGACTATGTAAATGGCGAGATGACCAGGGACGGACTGCGCGGTTATTTGCGCATGGGCACGAGCAGCAGTGGCGCCAAGCACGAATCAGATTTGCAAATGCGTCGGCGGGACTATTTGTCGCACTTTATACTACGCTTGGCCTACTGTCGCACAGACGATTTGCTGCGCTGGTTCGTGGCACGGGAAATGGAGTTGTTCAAATATAAATTCGCCGCGCTGAGCACAGCTGAAATTAAACAGTTTCTGGAGGCAAACAATTTTCACGTTCTCCCATTGACAGAGGAACAGAAGGACGAGGTCAAAGATGGCCTTTACGAGAGCACTGCGGGCCAGAGTGTATCAAAGATTGAGCTGCTCGAATTCTACAAAGTGCCCTTCTCACAAGTGTTAGATTTGGTGCGCACCCGACGCTGCTATTTAAAGGCCGGCTTTGCCTATGTGAACACACACGACATGGTGTCCATTGTTGGTGCCAGGCAGCTGGAGGAGATTGAGCGTGGCATGCAGGCGGCCAAATCCTTTATTGCTGATGTCGAAGCGGACGAGCGCATCGCACGCATGATCAAATCCCTGCACAACTCGTACACGGGCAAGGACTACACAGTGTGCCGTGATGCGTCAGTGCCGATTGAGTCTCTGGATCAGCTATCCAAGACCTCGATGCCGCTGTGCATGCGTATGTGCCACGATCACATACGCAGCCAGCACCACATCAAGCACGGCGGACGCATGCAGTACGGCCTCTTCCTGAAGGGCATTGGTGTCACACTTGAGGATTCACTGCGCTTTTGGCGCGAGGAGTTCACCAAGAAAATGGACATCGATAAGTTTGCGCGCAGCTACGAGTACAACATTTATCACAACTACGGCAAAAAAGGCTCCATGGTCAACTACACGCCCTACTCCTGTCTGAAGATCATCAAGGAGATGGCCACGCCCGGCGACTGCCACGGCTGTCCGTACAAAACGCTGGACCAAACGGCGCTAAAAGCGAAACTCTCCTCATATGGCCTTTCACCGGGCGCCATCGAGGAAGTTCTGTTTTTTGTTTCCCGCAATCATTACCAATTCGCCTGCGGCAAGTATTTCATGCTCACGCACAACTCGACGGTGGAGCCGACGATCAATCACCCGAACAACTATTTCGAGGAGAGCCAGATCCTGATGGGCAATCGCCAGAAACGCACAGCAGGGCCGGCTCAGCAGCAGTTCAACAACAAAACCAGAGTAGCGATCAAGGGCGCCGCAAACAGATCCATGATCAATGGCGACGATGATGACGAGTTGTGGAAAATTGCGGAGACACAGGAGAAAGCTTACCAGAGCCAAAAAGGCATCGCCGAGGCCTTTGACGATGATCTAGATCTTACCGAAATTATGGATTAATAAATATTAAATACACGAAATAAGAAATCGGAATATTTGAGGCTTGATTCAAACTCTCGCTTACTTTATCTTAGACAATAGCTTAGATGCACACGTTTTCTTGGCACAGTCGACACGTGGCTGCTTCAATGGCTTAAAGTTTTTCCCGAAGGGGCTTCTGCTGTTCACGTCCACATAGTAAATGCCACGCGCCTTGCTGTTGATAACGTAGCCCATTGTTGAAGTGAAGTCGGCGTCGCATTTGCCCCATTCGAGCTGCTTCCACGAGCTGCACTGAATGCCCAGGAAGTCGCCCTGCTGTTGCGGATAGACACTCTCCGCAAAGTACTCCACTGCCCGGGTATGGGAACAGCCAATTGTCAGGCAGCCGGGCTTAATGGGAAATATGCCGCCCGGATAAAAATCAATATCGCCAATCGGTTCACGTTTAGCGAGAATGCCGCTGTTTGTGTGTATGATGTCCACCAGCTGGGCATCGCCGCGCATCAGTCCAGGCAGCGCCTTTTTATAGCGAAAACAGGGCTTGGCAGGATCCAGGCCCGTTATGCGAGACACCAGACGGCCAGTCAGTCGCTTGAATGTCCGTCCAGCGTTGCCCATGATATGTGCGCCCAATGAGTGGCCTATATATATACATAATACAGTAAACATTGAACAGATACTATATAGTCAAATCGAAAAAACTCACCGATCAAATGAATGTCCATGGACGGCGTCATCGTTACCAAATTGTGCAGCCCGACGGCCAAATTCTCGCCAATGAGATCCGTGTTCACCGCCGACCACTTGTATAGCGTGTCCACATAAAAGGCGGCATCTACAATCTGAAAGGAATCTTTAATCTCTTTAATCTCGGATGTTCACTTTCTTGGGTATACCACAAAATTAACATCGGGTCGGCACATGAACGCCTTCGATATCATCGCTATGGCGGCGGAATCGTTAACGGTGTTTGTCCAGCCGGTGGCCAGGATGACCAATTTCTGATTCCTTCGGAATCGGGTATAATTCCAAAGTTTGTTGGCTTGCAATAGAGGCACGCTATAATTGACACACGGCGTCATATACTGAAAATGCATTTTCGTTATGTCCGGAATTATTTGAGGCGGCACGCCTTCCACAAACAGGGTGGAGGAGCCTGTGAAATGAGAGAGGGTATATATATATAGGTGAGTGGACAACCCAGAAAGAGTTTCAAGCTTCCTCAGTGCTTACACACGGTATCAATGGCAGTTGCGGCCAATTCCAGCGGAAATGCCGTAAATATATTCAAGTTGATATTGAGAATGTCCGTTAAAGTGCTGGCAATATCCTGCCACCAGTTGACCACTGAGTGGTTCGTCCCGGTGGACAGCACTGTGCCGATAAGCACGACACCAACAGCTCCCAAGCAACCGAATCGGGCACGCATAATAAATAAAATTATATTGTTTTTTTTATTTTACAAATAATTCCCACATCGAACTGAGTCCGATAAATGTTTTTGAAGCTCTACGCATAAGTTTTGCAAATGGGTCGAGCAATTTTTCAAAAAATCTTTGTTTGCATTGTTGCAAAAAGCAGAAAGAGCTGAAATTATTTGTGTTGTGCCGAATATTAAATACCCTTGCTGATCATACTTTAAATTGTTAACAGCTATGAGTATAGCATATAGCTAAAAGATAACCCAGCTTTAATGTGAAACTTTGTGAATGTTTGTTTTTCCATTTTAAATATAAAATGTGGCTACCAGATTTGCAGCAAAAACTCGGTATTAGTATAGATATATTTGTTGAAGTGGGCAACAAGGTTAAAGAACCGCGCCTAAATTCGATGCAGTGGATCAAAGCGTGAACCAACCAACAATATTTAGTAGATACAACTAAAATAATTCTAAATACCTCTACAAATGTGTTCACAAAATAGTGATGCTCCCTCAAGAGTATAAACACATATGTTTTCATTCATATGGCAAACTTAGTTTATTTTACCCAAATCTAGAACAATGTCATTGTCATCGGTAGTCGGGGTTTTTTTTTTTTTGGCCCCACTAATTTACTTCGAGTAAGCACATCGATTTAAGAGATATAGGAAACCAAAAACTGTATTTTACCAATACGTTGGCATCTTAGACTTAAACAGAGAATGCTCCACATTTACAATGCTCGTTTCCGTAAGCCAAATCAATTGTTTTGGTTCCGTTCGCATTTTTGCCAAATGGACTGTCCCCATTCACCGAGACAAAGTAGAGTCCTCGGGCATTGGGATCGATCATATAGCCCATGGCGGATGTTGTGTTGGAGGTGCAGTTTTTGCTATTTAGCTCATTCATTGATGTACATTTGATGCCCATAAAGTTGTTCTCCTGGCCCGGGTAGGCGCTCTCGGCGAAGTAGTCGAAGGCGCGATTGTGGGAGCATCTCAGAGTGAAGCAGCCGGGCTTGAAGCTGTCCAAGCCTTCTGGATAGAAGTCAACATCACCGATTGGTGCGTTCTGTCCCAGCATGCCGGGATTTGTGTGTATAATATCCACTAGATCGGCACTGCCACGGCCCAAAGGATGCAGGATCGTCTTATTGATAAAACACGGCTTGGCAGGATCCAGGCCAGTTATCCGAGGCAGTAGTCGATTTGTCAAACGGTGAAATTCCCGGCCAGCGAAGCCCATGACATGCGCGCCCAATGAATGCCCTAGAAACCAAATGAATCCATAATTGATCCGTTACGCATTTAGCCACGGGCATACCAATCAAATGAATGTCCACCGATGGCGCCACTTCGATCAATTCCTTGAGCCCAATGGCAATGTGCTTGCCAATCAAATCCGTATTGAGGGCGGCCCACGCATAAAACGTGTTCACATAACCGGACACGTCAACAGCCTGAAATGGAAATGCTCACACAGATGTATCCCTGATCTTGATCTTGATCGCGTACCAGAAAATTAACATCGGGCCGACACATGAAGGCATTCGAGATCTCCCCAATGATAGTCGAGTTATCGGTTGTTGTGTGCCAGCCGTAAGCGAGAATGACCACTTTACGATTCTTTTGGAATACCGTATTCCTCCAGAGGACCTCGGCGTGTATGACAGGAACTCTATGAGTAAAGCATGGCGTTATGTAGTGAAAATGTATATTTCTTATGTCTGGACTCTGATTGTTGGGCACTTTTATTAAAGATGCAAATTGATAGCCTGTCAAGATTTGCGATACGATTTTGAAAAAGTTCACACTAATTGGCTTTGTTGTTGGTACTCACACAGTTGCTGGAAAATATTGGAAGGCAGTGTCAGCGGCTTGGATCCTATATTTTGGATTGCATTAATCTTGGCGAACAAATCCTCAGCTGTGCGATAAATATTTCTAACCACCACAGTTCGCAGATAAGTCAAATTTAGCGCACTATTGCAAGCGATGCAAAACGCACAAAAATAAAGCAATAATTTAACCATATCTTTATCTACATATATAGCAGCCCGATCTATACCGTAAACACCAAAGATCTGCGTCCCAGTGAAGTTTGTTTGTGTGCTTTATATTTAATTTAGGCAAAAATTATGTCACCCATTCAAATTGCGTTCATAATAAAATTATATGATTTTCTCGAGTGGAACGAGTAAATTCATTAAATATTGTTTCGAGTGTTAAAGTGTTCAAATGTTTATTTAATGCATACCAGTTTCTATAATCAATATATCAATCAACGTTAATGATGAATTCTCATATCCTACTTGGTTCTCATGGATATTGATTGACATCAATATCACCTTCAACAATCAAGTTGATCGAGACTATAAATTTCAAATGTTACTTTAAATCAAATTTTTAATTACAATTTGAACACTGCTTTTTAAGCATATCCTAACATTTTTATTTTCGTTCACGAAATGAAATGATTATTGAAAAGATTTCGACAAAATCCACAATTTTAAAAAAAATTTTCGAATATTTACATCAAAAAATCCAAAAATTAAATCATTAAATCAAAATTAAATTTTTAAAAAATTGTGCTTGGCTTAATTGGTATAAAAAACAACAAAAGTGAGTCCAATTTTATGTCAAAAATCATGCCAAAATTGACAAAAATTTTGACATGTTAACTTCTCGGATTAAAAGTTTCCATATATCAAACTCCCATAGCTTTGTCAAAAGTAAACCGATTTTCATATTCGAAGGCATTTTGGTCATTATTTTCCATATTTCTTAATTGACTATTTCAAATTTATGTACTTTTGCAAAAAAAAAATTATCTGATTTTTTTTGTCAAATAATCATGTACTCCCCCTTACTAATTTTCAAACATTTCGAATTTTTTTTTAGATTAAGAACTGCAAATTTTTTTTTTTAATTTATTGTATTTGGCTTTATAAGAATAAAAAACCAAAATTTAAAGTGATTTTGGAGGTTCAACATTTTTGACAAAAATCATGGCAATATTGGCGAAAATTTTGACATTCAGTTCTCGAAGCAATAGCTCCCACATTTCAAACACCCATAACTCTGTCAAAAGTAAACCGATTTTCAAATTTTTATAGCATTTTGGTCATAATTTGCCATATAAATTGGTTCTAAATTTAAATTATATACATTAATGAGAAACCATTAAAAAAAAACATGCTTCCCGCTTACTAAGGTTATTTGATTTGTCCTAGAGATTGATTCTGAATTTTGATGTGCCCAAATATTGTCAAAATAAATGTTTTAGTAGTTGTTACACTGTGAACAAGTATAACGCCATCGTCTACTCTCGACTGCAACGTTCTCACTTGTTTATTGCAACAGTTAAAATAATAAATAAATTAAAATAACTGTGGTGCTTAAGTTCAATCTGATCATCGGTGTATCAAACGCCATGCTGGAAGATATTATCCTGCCAAACAGTTTTGCATTCACAATCTAGTTAAGTTCTGTTGAGTTTATTAAATTACAAACTTATATATAGTAAAAGATTTATCCATTAACTCGAAGTATTGTTGGGAAATGCTGCCAGCTGGCGCTAGCTACGTGCCATATACTTTACATATGTCCTCGTACTGTACGTTGTCGACAACACGTCCCTTGAGTGGACCGTGCAGGATCTCAATGCTAACACAATATTTTCGCTCGTCTAGATTTTTTAGCAAGGCTTCGGAGCCTCGATAGGCGCCGTTAACCACAAGCACTTCCTTGTCCAAGGCGGGTATCACTGTCTCCAGATGTGCCTAAAATATATGTTGTTAATAATGCTTTCAAAGATCTTTAGGATACAATTGTAAATACCTGATCAACTTTAAGCTTTTCTCCACTTTCTAAAAACTTAATTTTTGCACGATATTTCTCGATGACTTCAAGAACCACTGCCTTCTGTTTGTAGAACCTATCGCCCATGGAGCTGGAAATGAATTTTACCACAATATTTGGGTGGAGCCAGTAATCCTTGCGATTGGCACGTTCTTTTTTCTGCTCCTCGATTTTGATTATCTCATCTAACGCAGATCTGCTGCTCTCCGCTGGCACTGGCTTGGGTTTCTTGAACACCTTTTCATCTGAATCCGTGGCTGTGCGTTTCGTGAGTAACGCCGACTTGCCTAATATGGATTCTGGCTGGAATTTCCGCTCCAATCGTATATCCAGCTTTAGAGGCTGTTCTTCTTCACGTTTCAGTTCTGTATACTTCTCTTGCGTCTCATCTTCCTCGCCGTCCTTTGATTTTGCTTTCTTAATTTGTTTCTCGATGAATTCCGTCATGCGCTCCTCGTCGTCTTTCTCCATTTTCTCCTTTCGTTCGGCCTTCGCCTGGCGCTCCATGGCCTCTGGGCTGCGGTCAATATATGTGACAAACCATCCTTTTTCCGTCTCGTCGGCCACCACTTGACCAGTCCGTCCCAACCATTTGACATAGTCGGAGAGCGTTAGCCACCGAGTGGCGTTCATATGAATGTGCTCCTTGTGGGCAATGTACTCCTGGTAAATTTTATTTGCGTTGGTGCGCTTGGTGCCAAAGCGGCGACGCAGCAGCTCCATATACCCGTCGGAGAACTCCTTCGAAAAGTTGTGCAGAAACTTGCCCGGCGAGTCCGCAAAGAGCAATAGCTGCCGCTGGTGGGACTCACTCATTGTGTGGCACTTGAAGCCGTTTTCGTCACGGCACTGTTTCTCGCACATCTGACAATACCAGCGCAACTTCTGTAGGCCCTTTGCCTTCATCTTGTTGGCAAGGTACTTGGGAGTACCCACTTCAGCGCGTCCCATTTTGCTAATTTATATTTTCAATTAAAAAATTCCGAAATCAAAACTTCCAAACAAACGCAACAAACAGTTCACTAATTTCGTGTTCCGCTTCAATAAAAAAACATATGTTTGGTGGTTCCAACTCGTAAAATATGTGAGCTGTAAAATCGATAGCAAGTCTGTTATCGTTTTCGTTAATGTACGCATAATAATCTTAATTCGAGTATTTGGGCACACCGATTTTTAAATAACATTTCGCGCGCCCCTTTTTAATTTTACTTCGCATATATTTTAAGAAATCATAATTTATCTGTAAACAGTTAATATTCTATTAATACTACAAATCCAGGTGAAATAAAATAATATTTAAGCTTAGTAAAGAAATTATTGTGTATGTACGACCAAAAGTATATAAAATCAAAATTTACAGTTACATACAGTTTAATCTTAGAGCTAATCATTGGATTTTCATTAAACAAAGGGGACTTGAAAGCATTTCTGCAATCAGTTAACTTATATTCAGACTGATTTTATAGGCCAATTAAAAATTCTGATAAGCTTATTGTGCTTTGAATTGCAAATGCATATTATTTTAAAGTAAATACCATATCTATAGATCTCCAATAAACCGGATCTTGAAACGTTTGCATTTCGTTGGCAAGACTACGCACGTGGCAAATGAAAATACAAAAATATCAAATATGGTGTGTCTACTGAGTACATGTAGATGACGTTGTTGGTAAAACTGATATACACCAGTGCAAAGTAAATAGAAAACACAGGGAATATTTGATTAGCTTATGAGAATTGTTGGGTACCTTAGAAAAGGTTCACCCTAACGTTGTGGCATTCCGGCACGAACACATACCAACTGTACATATCGCTGTATGTCAGCTTTTGTATTCATTCGTATGTACTATGGTTAATTAATTTACAACTTTAACGAGCATTCAATCGGCACATCGCAGCTCGAAATCAGGTCCAATGCGGCGCAACGAGCAATCACTTGGCATTCCCTGTCGAGTAGCTGGACGCAGTGGTTCGATCATACATATAGTGAAATGGATGGCACAAGTGATACTGGATCGATTGTCGATGGCATTCGTGAGGGGTTAATGAACGATTGGAAGATTCTACAGCAGGTCTTTGAGCTGGTACAAAGGAAGGAGACTTTCTGTGCCGATCCACAGCAGTGGGATCAACAGAAAATTGTTGACTTTATGCAGCCGAACGAACTGAAGGTGAGTCCCCCCACCCTTCCTAGGCGAAGTCTAGACGCCTTGTCAAACAGACAGTTCCAGATAAGCGGCTTAACTGCTCGGCGTTGAAAGAGTTCATTTTGCACGATCATTTTATTGAACCGCTAGCGTAATCTCTTGACGGATTTAAAAAAAAAATCCTCAAGCGACTTTTTCTATAATTGATATTACAAAGTTAAAGTTCAATATTTTTATATTCACGTGTGCCCTTAGAAACTCATAGACCTGACAATCAAGGAGAAGGAAACATGCACGCTTTCAAAGATCGAGCAGATCTGTCAGCAGGTTATTCAATACTCTGTAAAAACCTCACATGGCCGCTTTCACAATCAGCTGTTTGGACAGATGGATCCCTTTGGACTGGCAGGAGCCTGGATAACCGAGGCCCTGAACACAAGCTCGTAATATATAAATTAAAAAAATTAAATGTATAGCTTATTTACAGTGCACACTTTCAGTTACACCTATGAGGTGGCGCCGGTCTTTAGCCTGATCGAGACGGAGGTCATATCGACGGTTTGCCGCTTAGCCGGTTACTCCCATGGTGACGGCATTTTTGCGCCTGGCGGTTCCACCTCGAACATGTACGGGCTAGTGCTGGCTCGGTATAAGCGCATTCCGACAGTCAAGTCAACTGGTATGTTTGGGATGCGACCGCTTGTGATCTTCACCTCTGAGGATTCGCACTACAGCCTGATGAAAGCCGCTCACTGGTTAGGAATTGGGGCCGACAATTGCATAGCTGTGCGCACCAATGCCAAGGGTCAAATGTCACTGGACGACTTGGAGGAGAAGATAAAAGCGGCACGCGCACGCAACTGTGATCCGTTCTTCATCAATGCAACGGCCGGCACAACAGTATTGGGCGCATTTGACGACATAGACCGCATTGCCGATGTGGCGGCTCGCCACGGACTCTGGTTGCACGTGGATGCCTGCCTGGGCGGTGCTGCACTGCTCGCCTACAAGCATCGCTCCCTGCTGGCGGGCCTGCAGCGTGCCGATTCGTTTGCGTGGAATCCGCACAAGACACTCGGCGTGCCGTTGCAGTGCTCATTGTTTCTCACCCGCGAATCTCTGCTGCTGGAGCGCTGCAACAGCCTTGAAGTCAACTATCTGTTTCATCAGGATAAGTTCTACGATGTCTCCTACGACACCGGCAACAAGAGCGTCCAGTGCGGCCGCAAAATAGACGCCTTCAAGTTTTGGCTAATGCTTAAGGCCCGCGGATACGGTGACTACGGACACTTGGTTGATCACGCCATTGAAATGGCCCGTTTGCTGGAACAGAAGCTGCGCGCACGCTCAGATCGCTTCCGACTTGTGCTGCAACAACACGAATACTCTAACGTTTGCTTCTGGTACATCCCAAAGTCGATGCGGGTGCCAAGCGCAGAGGAGACTGCAGATTGGTGGACGCGTTTGTATACCGTAAGTAATAACTGATCAGTTGTGTTTAGCCAACAGGTACTAATGAGTCTTCAACAGGTTGCACCCAAAATCAAGGAGCAGATGGCGTACAGTGGCACCTTGATGGTTGGCTATACGCCGCTAAAAAGTCGTCAGTTGGGCAACTTCTTTCGCATGGTCTTCACTTGTTTTCCCGTGCTAGAACCCGGCGAATTGGATGTTATATTGGATGAAATTGAACGGCTGGGCGAACTATGCCTGTGATAAACATTGATATAAAGCATGTTAGATTAAGATTTTCATTATAATCTGACATTATTACCAACAATAAAATTTAAAAGACATGTTTCAAGTAAAACGGCTTCCTTTTTATATTTTTCTTTTGATTTAACATTATATCTTTGCTTTTTTAATGGTATATATGTATTATATGCAATTTTACTTTTATTCGCCAACAACGTTAAAATGTAAGAAGGATTGTGTGTGTATTCTTTTTGTATAGTTTGTATTATTAAAATATTCTATTTGTTTTCTTCGATTTTTATGTTTCTTTTATGAATTAACAGTTTTCAATTTGCTGTCTGATTTAACTGATTATAACAGTGAAATTATCTAGTAGTCATCTAAGTCGAAGCAGTCATTGTCCAATTCATCGAGCTGCATACTCTGGAAATCCACTTTGTAACGCAAGATACCTGCGAGAAGCATTAGCAATATTATTTATTAATAAATGAAATAACATTCTTAACTGATTAAATTTAAACTAAAAATCGTTAATTTAAATGTCAAAGCGAAAATGCGTAAAATAAATGATGTTAAAAGAATACTTTCAATAATAGCACACACATAATCTGTGATACATAACAATATAAATAATGAGATATTTACATTCAAAATGTCAAAAATAAATCAACCAAAATGTAAAATATGAATTTTAAGTATTTAGTGAAATTAATATGAAATATATAGGGGTATGTAGAACGAGCCAAATTCTTCATAAAATGTTTTAAAAATTAATGAGTTAAAAAAAAGGGTTTTAATTAAAAAAAATGGGGTAAAAAGTGCTCTGCAGTCGTGTGTTTTACTTTATAATAAGTTTCAAATCAAAGATTCAACGGATCAGTATTCCAACTGATTTGTGGAATTCGCATCATTCATCCTCAATAGAGGCTCCAGTGCCTAGGATTAATCATAATTATTGCCCTAGCAAACTTGGGAGTTGTGCCAGTTGTTATTTCAAGAAGAATGTATAAGACATTAATACATTAAAAAATTTATAAGCGGTTATGTTTATGATTTGGGGAGATGTTAGTTTTTTATTATTAATTTTTTATTTTGTTTTTATTCAGGTTTTGTTTGTTCATTATTGTTATGCATTTTGTTTATTTGTGTACTTTGAATTTGTCGCTTTAAATTTGTGTCAAATGAAAAAAATTGCCTAAGTAAATATTTTAAATGCTTGTCAGATACGAGTATATATATATATATAATGACACGGTTTTCGGTGACTATTTTAACAAGAATCAATAATGCTCATCATTGTTGTTGTAAATACATGGATTTTAAAATTTCATTAACGGTTGCGCGAATTATTTTGAAATATAAGTTTATATATATGCATGTGTCTATTTGCGTTCCTGATATACTCGTATATACATATATTTAAACGCATGTGGCTTTGATTTCTTATCTATTTATGTGTCACAGAGACGACTAATTAATTAAGTTGTAGTTTAAACATATAAGGTGTTTTTTCATATTTACGTTTTCTATTGATGATCGAAAGGGAATGGAAAACACAAGAATTCTTAAATAGATGACTGAAATATGCCTTAAAAAGCCTCTTCAATAAAGAATATATTGAAAAAAGGAGCACTTATAAAATACTGCCGATCTATAAAATCAGTGTATGTAAAATCAATTTGATTTGTAAATGTGAAACATTGCCAACATACATATTTATATTTTAATTTAAAAAAAGGTACAACGAGGCACCTATTTCAGATTACATTCCTATGCGGCAAGTAAATTGGTTCCTATCAATTTTTGAACAATTTATGGCGTTTTACAAGAAATTAAAAAAATAATAATATTTGTGTATTGAGATCCGAAAATCTATGCAGTGCGAATGCTTTCTTTTTTCCTTGTTCTTTGTTTTCTTTTTTTTTTTTTTGGTTTTTGTTTTGTTTAGTAATCATCAAGATCAACGTCCTCCAGTGGTTCATCGGCTTGTAGCGATTGAAAATCTACTTTATAGCGTAAAATGCCTATACATATAAAAATTTAAATACAAATATTGAAACAAGTAGAGTTGATGGTTATGCACAAGGAACGACGTCAAGTTGACCAAGTTACATTTAGAGTTATGTTTAAAAGCAGCATGAAGGAAAAGGAATGGAAACAGTAGATACGTAATTAATCTTGTAGCTTACACTCGCACTATATACAGATAGTTAACATATATAAAACAGTTGTCCATTTAACAGGCAACACTTACCGCCAATGCCACCGAAACCGCGCACAAACTGACTGCCCTCCTGAGATTTGTCTGTTATAATCTCAAGGGTGGCACCGAACATTTTATAGTTGTTCGCCAGCCATTCCAAAAGCGGTTGAGACTCGATTAACTCCATTTCTACTCCGCTCTGTAAGTTTTTAAAATTGATAAGATTATGCAATTGACTAATGTCGACTCTTTGCGGTACACACCTCCTTGTCCGTGAAGTGAGACTTATCCTTTTCCTGCTCCGGCGTCAAATGTAATACTGTCGTTGACGTCGAGTTCGCATGGTTCTTCAGTACGTAGCGTTGGATATCCAGATTTTCCCAGCAAATCAATGTTTCCACAGAGCCCAATTCCAAGGCTCGCAAAGTATCTTCAACACCAAAACAGTATTTGCCAGTATCCTTTGAATGTAAATTGTTTAGTTTTTTTTTGTTGTTGTCTTGATTACAATTATCAGTGGGCACTTACCTGAGAAATTTCATCAAAGTAACGTCCAATGAGTTTCTTTTCCTGTATGAATTTGACATTCTGCAACGATTCAGCGGCTAATTCGATGGCTTGGTTGAAACCGTTCTCACCACCATAAGACACGTCCACAAGTTTAATAACTTTTGATTGTAAACGCTGCAAGAGAAAAGTCGTGTTTTAGTTTTGATTAATGGCAAGTTCTACAAAGAGTTGCATACATTTCATGATTATTCAGCGTGAGGAGTGGCTCCACTGGCTGTGTGACTGACGATTTAAAGAATTGGTTGGTAGTCATAAGTCAATAGAAATCTGACTATTTAGAGGTTGTGCGGATCGTCGTTTCGTCGTTGAAGCCAGTGGAAGCAGACCTTTGAGATCAGGCTATTCTCTAGCAGTGTTACATTACTTACAGGATCAAACATGTCCGATTGGCTGAGCTCAGTTTTGAAGTCCGCACTACCGGCCAAAATAAGGCCAGCAATGTTTGGCTTGTCATTCGTAATGAACAGCTGTGTGGCAACCTCGGCCACCTTGCGCACGTAATTATGACGCTTCTCCATGCGCAGACGGGCAAAACGAAGCGCAGACTGACCACCACGTCCGTGCTTTTTCGGCAGATCAACGGTGAATTTGTGCAGCACCTCGCGCGTATTACCCTGCAGGGTACCGAAGAGAGCGCCGTTACCATCCATCACAATAAAGCCAAACTTATTGTCGTCGGCGAGAAGGGCAGTGAGTGCCTCCGTATGGAACTTGTTGTCGCACAGATACAGTGAGGTGTTGATCGGCTTGAATGGCTCAAAATCAATGTTCACTTTCTTCTCCTTGCCCTCCTCTGTGACAATTGTGCCACAATAAATGACCAATCCATTGGGAGGCACTGCAAAAATGAATACATTATCGTTTAAATGAGTTGATTAATTGGTTGATCTGATTAAGGAACGCACCTTTGGTGTATAACTTAAGTCTGTGCTGCACCGACGTGATCGCGCCCAGGACGGAAAGGCGATTGACACGTGACTTGATATTAGAGGCCGTACCGAATTCATCAGCCAACATTTTGCTGACCCGAGAGATTTGATCTTTAGGCGGAATAATCAATGAAATCATGCTGGTGCCATTTCTAAAAAGAAAAATATTAAAACATTAACTTATGCATATGATTAAATTAAAAAATAATAATATAATAACACACGTATACACATACTGAAAAATGTATATATAATAGAGTTACCCGCATTTTTGTTATAACTCAATTCTATATATTATTTTGAAGCAAGACACACATATTTTTATTATTTTTAAAGATCATTGAAATCGCAAGCGATATAGGATAAGAGAACCACATTAAAATGCGGAAAAAATAGGAGTACAAAATTTATGTAATGCTTGCATTGCTTGTAAAGTTAAAGTATGTATTTACATTTATATAAAAGCTCAAGATATTTCACAGAGAGAAAGAAAGCGAGTTATATAGAGATCAGAAAAGAGAGAGAAAGAGAGATAGAGAGAGAGTGAGAGAGAGAGAGAAAGTGCGAAACCAAAGAAGGAAGGCGCTCAATATAATAAACACATTATTAAATATAATATTGAAACCTTTGTGTTGCTTGAAAGCTACTAATATAATAAAGAAAGCCAGTCACACGATTCACATATCCTAGAAGAGTCAATTTTCAACCCAATCAGAATAAACATGATCTGTATTCGGGAACCTTTACACTCTACGAGATCAAGACAGGACACGTCAAGATCGGTCTAAAAAACTGTATAAACTTAATATGGTCAGTTGCCATTAACTATTTGCCAATTATTTATCTCTATAAAATAAACAAAAATATATCGATATTTTTGAAAGAATGCAGATATTTGCAAGCGATATTTTTGTAAAGAACATCTCTACCTTTCACAATGCCGCCACCGCCTCAGGTGGCTCGCATCCGTTGTGAATGCCAAATTGCAGCACTTCATATGATTTGTTATGGTCTACACATATAAATTTGACCTTTTTACAGTAAGCAGCAGCACAAAAAGAATGAGAGAGGTAGAGCGCAATGAGACAGAATGAGACACAATGCATGCGTGCGTTTAGTTTACAAATTGGCACGGAAATGCGAAAGGAATCCATTTCTAATTAGTTGCAGCGCGCAGGCAATGTTTGGTTTCGCTGCCAACACAGCATTAGCATTAGCTTCACGCATTACTCACTGCGTTTAGGCTGTGTCTGGTTTGAACTGATAAAAACCTGACAAAAACGTGTTGCTCTCGAAGTATTCGCAAAATAAAGAGTGCGAGAGCGCTAACAACACACTCCCATGGCTGAGGAGAGTCGTTTTCAATTGTATGTGTGCGCGCGCGAGTGTGGGGCAACGCCACATAGATATGGGGCTTTATTGTTTGTTACCAACGCCAGCCACGCACATGCATTGAAATCGAATTGGTTTAAACCAATTCGTTCCCATTTGCAACCGATTCAGACAAGAAATTGCCCACATTAGCATGTAAGAATAAACTGTAGCAGCTGAAGTTAAGCATCTTGCGACATATTTAACCCATCGATAGCCCGCCTTGGTTGTTTTTTTTTTGTTTTTTTTTTTTTTTTTTGTTTAGCAATGCCAATTGATGTGGTCAACAGGGGGTGAGTATAAAATACTCAACAATCGGACATTCCACTGCCTTTTGGTGTACGCGGCGGCGCGTTGCACATCTGCCCCCGTCCCCCATAACCCGATAATTTTTGTGTGTACCTCCACACAAACGAAAATTCTCAACAGAGAAAACAAAGAAAGAAAAACAATTTTACGTTAAGTTGACAAAATGGAATTATATATATGTATGTACAGGTTTACTTACCCACGTGCCATTTCCAGGCTTTTGATGAGCTTCTTTATTTTCCATATTTCGACATTGCGATCGGCAGACGTTTCTTCGCCAGACATTTTGCTTATTTATTGCTATTTATTTATGGCCCTTTGTGCAAATTGGGGAGCGGGACTGCGGCTGAGACCTGTGAATTTTTTAAATTCGTGCACTTTTCACTTGCACCGCCAAAAAATGGAAATGTAATGACGACTTAGTTGTTGTTTTTAGTCGTAGTTTTGTGTTGCCTTTTTTTGTATTCACATTCACGTTCTTCCTTTTAACGTGGTTGGCGATGAATACACTAAAAAAAAATTACATACAAAACATAAATATGTATATGTGTATGTTGACGTTGTGTACATACATATGTGAGTAAAATAAAGAAAGCTGTGACGAAAAGGAAAGACAACTAAAAGAAAGGCGAATTGGATGGTTATTATAAAATTTGGATTCAACTGAAACACAACTATTTTGAATGTGCTACTTTTAAAAGCTTATCGAAATAACATTTCAACTTGAGTTAAAAAGCAAATTCATTATTTCACTTCACTTGGGAGAGAATGAGAGTAGAAGAATGAACGCGGGTATGAGAGCGAGGGAGCGGGAGCGGGGCTCCAAAGGTGACGTCGACACAAAAATCATTTCGCAAGCTCGAAAAATTTTAAATTGAACTTAAATGGCTTGTAAGTTGATAGAATACAGGTTTAGGTAAATGTTGGTGCACTTGTATGATAGCTTTTAGTCTTTTTTAAACAATTATAAATGATTTGTAAAACTTTTACGTACAACGTGCGCACAAAACCCACTCGGATCTAGTGTGACCGAATGTTGAAAAGAATTTTGTACCAAATGCTCAGAATTCAGTTCATATGTGGCTGGTTCCAGTTTCTTGTTGTATCAAATATTGAGAGAAGCTTTTTTTTTTGAATAAAACAAATAAATGAGTAAGTTAATTTAATTATTTGACAATTTATGTCATTTGCTATGTATAATTTCAGTTCGTTTGACATTAAAATACATTCATGCCGACTACTATCGATATACATTTATTTTATTTTTTTAAAAGTGTCGATTGTACTCATTTGTGTGAATGAACATTATTAATGAAGAAGAAAACCAAACATGAATTTGGAACTTTTAGGTAGGTTTTGAGCTATTTCGTTAAGAAATCATTTATATTTCAATAGTTCATTTGTTTTGCTGAATAGAGTCCTTTGGACAAAACTATCCTGAAGAGTTTGATGGTTCTCTGGATTGCATATCGCTGGCAGTTACTTGCGCCTTCAACAAATATGGCACTCTGCTTGCGGTAGGCTGCAACGATGGACGCATTGTTATTTGGGATTTTTTAACGCGCGGCATTGCGAAAATAATATCTGCACATGTGCATCCTGTTTGCAGTCTTAGCTGGACGCGAAATGGCCACAAGGTGACTAAAATACACACTAAGTTTCCCCAACACACAAGCAATATGAAATATTTTTAGTTGCTGTCCGCTTCGACCGACAACAATGTTTGCATCTGGGACGTTCTTACCGGGGAATTGGAGCACAAATACCGCTTCCCCTCGCCGGTGCTGAAGGTGCAGTTCGATCCACGCAACGATACCCGCCTGCTGGTCTGCCCCATGCGATATGCAGCTGTGCTGGTTAAAATTGCCGGTTCGCATCGCTGCCTCCCGCTGGACTCAGATGTAAGCTTTTTCTGGAAAGACGATTTACAATACACACTATTAATATCTTCACTTTTCAACTGGCAGGGCGATTTAAATATTGTTGCCTCGTTTGATCGACGTGGAAAGCACATATACACGGGAAATGCCAAGGGAAAAATACTTGTTTTGGACGTGGAAACATTTGAGGTGGTCGCCAGCTTTCGCATTATTGTCGGCACATCGAGTGCGACGGCAGTCAAGAGTATTGAGTTTGCACGCCGTGGCGAGTATGTACAGCCAGAAGCTGTTTTCCATAGATTACTTACCCTTCTGAGGTTCTGCTTTCAGCGCCTTTCTCATAAACACTTCTGATCGGGTGATACGCGTTTACGATTCTAAAGAGATTATTGCATTGGGCAAAGATGGCGAACCGGAGCCCATACAGAAGCTACAGGATCTGGTGAACAAGTGAGCTACTTTATCTTCCTGCAGTTACCAGTTGGCTATTAACTCGTCTTGCGTTTGCAGAACTACTTGGAAGAAATGTTGCTTCTCTGGCGATGGTGAATACATTTGTGCGGGCAGCGCTCGTCAGCATGCGCTGTATATTTGGGAAAAGTCCATTGGAAATCTTGTGAAGATACTGCACGGCACCAAGGGCGAACTGCTGCTGGATGTTGTCTGGCATCCGGTGCGTCCAATTATAGCGAGCATTAGTTCGGGCTTGGTTTCGATTTGGGCGCAAAATCAGGTAGAGAACTGGTCGGCATTTGCGCCGGACTTCAAGGAACTCGACGAAAATGTTGAGTACGAGGAGCGTGAATCCGAATTTGATATTGGTGATGAGGACAAGTCGGTGGACTTGAATGCTGATGCTCAACAAGACGAGGAGATCGAAGTCGATGTACAAAAAGTGGAGCCAGTTGCGGCTTTTTGTTCCTCGGACGAAGAGGGCGAAGACGAGAATGCTTTACAGTTCCTGCCTATGGCACCCGAGGTGGAGGACCCAGAGGATGGCTATACAGCCCAAGATAATCTGGAGTCTACCTCAACGTTAGTTGGCAACGATTCGCGGGACTACGAAGACGACATCATGGCTTCCAAGCGCAGGCGAATGCAGCACTACGACGTCAGCCTGCCCGATGCGCCCACAGACGGTGAGTGATCCAATTTCCTTTTCAGAGTTCACTTGCTCAACATCCGCCTGTCTGTCTTGCTTACAGAAACCCATCCGTTTTTCTCAAGCAAGGCCAGCAAGGAGAAACAACAGCCCATTGGTGGAAAAAAAGCTGCAGGCCGCGCGAAAAAATAGCCGCATTTATAGTTTATTTAAGTTATGACATTAAAAAAAAAACAACACGAGCTATTTGGCTATTTGGGGTTTCTCACTTGGCCAGCAAACAGCAACAGACTGGTTGACTTCTCCACGATCATGTAAAGGAAGGGTCTGTTCAGCTGAAACTTTGGCGGCGTCGACTTGTTGCTCAGCATGGACGCAGTTACGGCGGCCACGGTGGTGCCCTGTTCATCCACAATGATTTTGGTGGCGTGCACACAGTACTTGGCGAACAAGCCATCCGCCAGCCGGGTAAGATTTGCATTGGATTCATCGAACAGATCCCGTATGCCCATCTGCAAATTATGATTATGTTGATTAAGCGGACGAGGACACGGTCCGTAAAGGTAGTACTCACCGCTTCAAGTAATTTCTTCAAGTTGAAGTCGGTCGTTGTGGTGAACTTGGGCATTGCAACTTCAACTGTATTGTCCTCGGGCGCATTAAGCGAAAACTTGGCAAGTCGCTGCAGAATCGGCGACACACCCAATTCCATTAAGTTTCTGGCCACATCGGTGAGCTTGAATCCGCGCTTGGGCAGCACAACAACCATCGACAGTCGATCCTCTTTGCCATACGGCAGCTCCAGTATGTAACCATCCAAGCCCTGCATGTTGGTCACATACGCAAAGTTGCCCTCCTGCACCATCATTGAGACTTGGGTGACAACGGCGCCGTTCTCATCGAAGAATGGCTCCGTCCGTGTGGAGCTCACGTTAAACGGAAACTGCAAACAATCATTGAATTGCATCAGCATCGGATATCAGATGCACATCAATAAATCACCTTCCACTGGCCCTTGAAGTAGAGCGACGACAGCATAAACATTTTGGCACCGATTATTTCCTGTGGCAACACCGCATAGGGTATTAGGCCGCGTGTTGAGCGATTGGTGGCCTCGTTAATCTGGTACACCGTCTGGCGATTGAAGAAGTCCACCTCGACTGGCTGCACGGCATACGCCTGCACCGCATCCCGGTAGCTGCCCTTAACCGGGGAGCTGACGTCCGTGTACAGCGCCTGCAGAGAAGCCACTTCAATTGTGGCTGTGTTCGTGCTAAATTGGACAAGTAAAGTTAAATCAGTTGCTGGCTGGCTGACTGGTTGGCTGACTCACTTGAGGTATGTGCTCCACACGCGGTAAACGGAGCGCAGCTTATCATCGTTGACGTTGATGCGCAGCACCCGACGCAGTTCCTCATACGTCCGTCCACCGGCGCCCTCGTACATCAGTATTAGCAGCGACCAGACCGAGAACGGGGATATCATGAAGTCGGCATTGGCATTTTCCACCTCGACGGAGATGCGCGTGAAGAAATCCAGCCCGAACTCCTGGGCACCCGCCGCAATTTTGCGCAGTGTTTGCTCATCGAAATTGGAGCGCAGCGCTAAATCGGGTGGGCTGTTGACCTGAAAGGCGGTCGGCAATGTCAGCGGCTCCAGAGCATTGTGCACGGACAGTTGCGGAAACTGCTGCTGGGCCAGACAGACGGCACAGAGCAACAGCGTTGCACCGCACAGTCGCAATACACTATCTGAAACAGGGAATGATGGCAAACAGCGTATAATAAATAGGAAATTCCAACAATAGTTCTATTTCTAGTTTAACCAGGTTCCGTTTTTACCATAATTTGTCATGACGAATTCAGTAAGTGCATATTTCAAGCGAATCTTGTTTTCTAACTCGAATATTTGTATACCCTACACTACTCAAACCATAAAGTATATATATATATTCTTGATTAGCATCAATAGGCATCAAGACTGATCTCAGAAACTACAAAAGTTAGAAAGCCGATTTTGGTTTTTTTAAGTTCGTATTTTTTCTGATTTCTTACGAAAGATCTCCGAAGCTCTCAACCAAATTTGATTTATTGATTAATTATAATCAATGCCTCATCCGAGTCGGGTGTTCCCGATTAGGGCAATTTGTTGAAAATGTGCTTATCACTGGAACAAATGAGACTGTTTGGTTTAGTTGATGAAGTATTGCCTAAGTTAAATGTCAGATTATAATTATATTATATATAAACTGCGCTGTGTCGAAGATTTGATACGCTTGTAGACAAAAGGTTTCTTTCCGTAGAATTGCTAAATTATGTCAGGAATTCTTCGAAAAAACAAACAGTTGTTCATACAAAAATTCAATTTCGAAAATGCTTTTGCTAAATGATAAATTGCTCCGATATTAATAATACTATGTTAACATTGTCACAATACAAAAACAAATTTTTAACCAATTTTTCTTTGGCCTATATATAATATAGTGCTTTGATAACGTTTACACCGACAAATGGCAACAAAAACGGACAGACATACAGACAGGCAGTTATAGCTATATTAATTAGTTATTTAAGCTATCAACAAAACTAGTTTTAAATATCGCTGACTGCTTTAAACTTAATCGAACCGTTGCACAATTCGTGACAATCCTCAGGAAGGGTATTCAAATAGCGTATATGTGAATTGAGTATTACCTGTTTTAATCATTTTGCAGTTTTGTGCTCGCTCAGATTCCCAAAACAGCAGCTTCTTTGAAATAAATAATTGTTATATTAAGAAGACGTCGATTTGCAAATGCGGTTTGAAAGAGAATTGTTTAATTTATGTGAATTTTTCCTTTGGTTGGGATTTTTGTGTTGTTTTGAATTTAAAGTAGACACTGACGTCGTAAGTTGACGGTGTCGTTGTTGTTGTAATTGTTGCCGTCGATTTGTTGATTAATCCAAAACCGGAATGCACTGAAACTCACAATAAATAAGCAATCATACATGCATATGTATATATATATATATAAACATATCTGTTGATCGTCGATCTGCTCTTGTTTATAAATATCTATATACATATATGTATATATATATATTTATATATATATATATACATATGTATATATATTTTATTTTTATTGCTGAATTGAAATGCGAATAATTCGAAAATAACTTTATTGCTCAAACAAAAGTTTCGCCAGAGCCGATCTTAACTCACGTAGAACAACACAGCAACTGGCATTGGCCTTAGCCCAGCCAAGCGCACATGCTGATTAATAAACACACACATGCAAAGTGGCACAGAGAGAGAGAGAGGCTGAGAGAGAGCAAAAGAGTCACGAGAGAGCGTTGCAAAGCTTGGTTTTTACATTGTCAAATGAAAAACTGAACTTAGCTTATAATCAACTAAAGTTGCAATTTTAGTTTCAATGCGAATCAGCCGTGGCTTTGATTTGTTATTACGCATCCGAGCACTATAAATATAATATTATGTAATAATAATCCTTTAATAATACCATGAATCCATCAAAAATTACCTATTGTTTTAAAGCAGCATGAGGCTTGTATATTTATATATAATATAATTATTATTATCTTACAAATATACAAATAAGATATCTTGAATGGAATATCTTTTAAAAAGTTGACAGCCTATAAACTATGCAACACTTTTCAGCTTAACAGCGCCACCTATGAGATTAAATTCACACCTGAATAAGCATGGGGTTTGTGTCTCTACTTCACATAGCTCAATGGGTTACTTTGTGTTACAGGAGAATTTGTTTAATTCGGACTCAAGCCCGGATGTAAGCCAGTTGGTGCATAACAATGCTCACTACAGAGCTCATGCGAATAAGAGACTGTAGTTCGAAAAGTATGTACTTCGAAACAGTATGGCAAGGTACAATATATGCCCAATAGATGGCTTTGAAACCTTTTTTTAAATGAACTGAGAGAAATTTGATGTTGCTTTCTGCAGCCAAATTCAGAAAATTCAAAATTCCTTTATATACAACAAATAGTAAAGTGATTATATTTAATAATATAAATTAAATAAATAAAATTTAAATTAATTATTATAAAAATGTAATGTGCCTGCTAGGCAACAATAATACTCACTTCTTGTTATATTAAGGTCATGCATTTTGAAGTTTAAAGCACTTAAGCATTTAACTATTTTAAATACCAAACAAGCCAAGTTGTCTTGATAAAAAAAAAAACAAATTCAGCTATTTATTTCTAGTTAAGTACAGGTTTTTTTTGACACTGTCTCTGTTATCAAGTGAAATAAATTCACTTACAAAGTAACCATAAATGCGCTAAATAATACCAAAGAAAATACAGCTTCTTAAGCGGCAGTCGAACGTCGGTTGTTGTCGTTACATTCAACAACGCGACTCCGAAAAAAGCCATAACGGCCTTTTTTATCAACAAGTCGCTTTAGTTAGTCAAGAGTATCGCGCGGTGAAACTACTACACACTTGTCAGAGCGTTCAGTCCAAAAGAAAAGTCGCGTGTACAGAGTATATACATGTGCGGTTATTGTTTTGTTTATTTTTGTTTTTTGTATACCCTGTGTATTGGAAATGATGTTCAGTTTTTAGCCCGTCAGATGCAGTAAAAGTGAAGTTTTGTATTCTGGGCCATTATTGAATTTTGGTGGTGCTGCTGCTGCTGCTGCATTTAACGGTAACGGTTACGTGAAAGTGAACTCTGTGCAAAAAAATGCTGCGTTTATATTATGCCTGTATTAAATAATACATTTGCATTGGTGAAAGTATGTTAACTGCTTCTCGCACCGAATTGAACGGCGGCCAATGAAACGTGCAGCACAAACAAGACAACAAACAAGCAGCCTGAACGTTGATAGTGCAACAAAATAATGATAATAATATTTAAACGCGCGGCTGCACAAATCAAACAACACAACTTCGACCTGATTTCGAAATACATATATTCTATTAAGTATTGGGTACATTTATTATGTGTTTATGTTGACTGTTTGAAAGGCTTTTGTCAGCAACACAGCAAAGTGACTCGAATGTGTTACGTTGTCAAAGAAATTGATAACCAGATTTTCAGCCTACCGCCATACATGCGGAGTCTGCGTACATACCACTGAATTACAGCGACATGGCTATGAGCACATACATGCCAATGTATACTGTACTACGGCTATGTTTGTGTGCAGATTCATTTGTATTTGCACCACACAAAATTGTGACGCGATAAAAGCCGGCGCGAAAGCCAAATTGATTGCGCAAAAGAGACCCCAGACAACAACAACAACAGCAACAGAAACAACAGCAACATAAACATAACTGCAAATATAACAACAGGTGGCGGTGGGTCAGCGCAAGGTCAAAGCAATGCAACCAGCCGGACGGACAGCCAGACGGCCAAAATAGCCTGAATGTTCAAGAAAAACTCTGTCGAATAATTGGAGAAGCAAAAACAAAAGACTTGCGACACGAACTTGTTGCGCAGTCACACTTGTTATTTATATCATGTACTTATATGCGTGTGTGTGTGCGTGTGTGTGCGTGTGTGTGTGCGTGTATATTATGTAATGGACTTGCATATATCACCAAAACACCAAATGGAACACATCGAAAATTAAAAAAATGATAAAAAAATAACGTCCCAAATTAAAAAGGCTTTGCAAGTTACACATTTTATTTGAAAGTTTTTTTTTCTTCTTTTTTTATTGTTTGCATAGTCCAAAAATATGCTAATTAGGCAGTTAGTTATGTTTTTTTTTTTGTAAAATATCATTTTCAGCTTGAATTGCGGCCAAGTTTTGTGTGGTTTTTATTTGTCGCATCTGTAAATAATTTATGAGAAGTGATTTGGCACAAACGGCAAGCAACAACAACAACAACAATAAAGAAAAAGATATTAATAATAAAAAGATACAAATTGCAAGTGACATTGACAAAGGAATGATGAGCAACGCACAAGTATTGTGTTTTAAAGCAAATTAATTGTTTGTTTTTTTTTGTGGGCGTTTTGTCATTGTAATATTGTTTGTTTTATTTTTTTGCTGTTATAAATAGTCAAAATATGTTGTTTTTTTTCGAAACGTGTTTTTAATTTTCGTTTTGTACTTGCGCAATGTTTTTTGCACATCTTGCGACAAAACTGTGACTCTGACCCGGCTATGTGCGAAAATCTCGAAACATTTTTGGGCATGTTTCATTATTTAACTGCGCATATAAAACTGACAGGTTAATTAGTTGTGTGTGTGTGTGCGTGTGTTTGTTGCCAAGCTTCAAAAAAACAGAAAATACTACAAATCAAGCATCTACGCGTACGTAAGTCTGTCCGTCTGTCTGTCTGTCTGCTTGAATATCTTCAGCATGCGCAAAGACATATTTCACTTCATTTTCAGATATATCTATGACACATAATAATATATAACCGTTAGGCAATCGCATAATGAGCAAAGCTCGAAAAGTTTAAAGTTTATTTTTTTATACAGCAATATGATATTGTAATCCAATTCGGATGCTTGTAATGTGGATTTTATGTGTCAACAAAATCGTGACAAATTTAAACAGCTCCCAAGCAAGTGTTTAAAAGCTACAATGTTTGATAGCCAAGTGCCGTCAAGCTTTTTGGCCATATTTGCAATTCATTGGGTTTATGGCAACTCAGCTCAGCACAGCTCAGCTCGGCTAGGAAACTGGTTGTGTTCGAAAACTACATTTGTGCTAATCATGGACCTGTGGTCAGTTTTGCAACGCGAAAATGTTTTGCGACATCGTCCACGCCAGACCCGAATCGAATATGCAGATAAGCCCCCATAAATATAATTAAATCATGGAATATTCTCAAGAAACAGCATATGTGAATATATACTAGAATATCTTTCAAACCAAAGTGTTTAAAAATATATTTTGTATATTTTGCTGCTAATACAAAATAAATTTAAATGCATTATTGTACTTTTTTGTAGAAAAGCTATTAAATATCAGAATTTTTAACAGCTGAAATGCTAATCTTATATGAGATATTTCTTACACTAAATTATTTAAAATATTGATCACAAACAAAAATCTAGTAAATCTATTTGTTGCTTTACATAAATTATTCATATAAATTATCTGGTGTGCTCATAAAGCACTCTGACTTAATGAAACATATTTTATAAGATCTGAAAGAAATAAATATGAAAATATAACTTGTAGAAATAAATATGAAAAAATATAGTCTTTCTTACTGTTATCAATTGGCATATAATTTTCAACTTCTAAATAAATATGAAATTTAAAACTTGGAAATAAATATGAAAAATACAGTTTTTACCACTGTTATCAATTTTCATATAAGTAACTTTATATTTACTTTAATTCCATTATAAATAGATCTTTTAAATTACAGTTATGCAGAGCCAGAGCTCTTTCCATTAACATAGAATAGCTGTAGATCAGCTACCTTGTTAGGCAAACGGAGCACATTTTTTTTTGTTTTTTGGTTTTATGATCCCCCCTTTTGGGTTGAATTAATCCATTACCACACTGTGCTGCGTTTACAAGGCCTGCAATTTCATTTTCATTTTCGTTTTCAATTTTTTATTTTCGGCGCATTCAACCCAATGCACGTACAATGATGGTAATTATTACAGTCTTACTCTGAATGCTGAAACTGGTTATGGTGAATTCAAGCTCAACCGCGGCGCCAGTTACCCTTACTTGAGGTTTTTTTTTTTTAGTTAGTTGAAATCGCTTGCGAGCTTTTCGAAAGCCAAGAAGCTAAAATGCCTAAATTGTGCAGTGGCCAAATGCACTCAAGCGAACGGGGTATATTAGCTACTCAATTGAAGTGGGCTTTGTATCAACAAATAATCGATATGTATACTTATATACAGACTATAAATATTTACCTCTCTTTTCGTACCACATTATACATATTGTTTTGAGCATTGTAACCGATTCTGAAGAAAATGTATATAAAATTCCACAAATTATTTTAGATTTTCGAGTTTGCAGTTTTAATCGATTATGTTTGTCACAATTAGTATAATAAACAACATTATTTAACCGATTGATATAAATTTCCATTACAGTTTAATAAATTTATATAAATATTTTCGGATATTTTAGCAGTTCATATAGGGCACATTATAGTCGCTTTATTTAACCGTATAAAATCTTCATTTCCTTATCACGAACCGTGACCAATTAAATGAAAATTCGTTGCCGGCTAGATTGTGGAAATATAAGTGCGATAAAAACAAAAAACAATTTTTTTTTAATGTTTGGTTTTATTTTTTTGGAAATCTTTTGTAATCGTTTTTAAATGTGGGCAATGCGATTGTTGTTTTGCTTGTGATTTAACATCCATTAGCTAACCCCTCGCCAGTCCACGAGCCAGTAAATATGTATTTATATATAGAAATGTGATATATCTGCTGCCAGAATTTCTGTATGAGATCGATTACTTCCGAGTTGTTTATCTTTGTCAGCCCCGAAAAAAAACAGCTTAAATCACTTAATGCACACACAGACGTATTTATTTTAATGGTACAGCATTTACATAGTTTGTTTAAATATGATAGAGCAAAAGCAAAAAACAAAAAACAAAACAAAACAAAAATCACATCATCTGTATTTTTATAAAAGTACAAACTACGAAATGCTTTTAAATCGTATAATATGTTTATACGTTCATATATAAATGAGCTGGGCAAATTAGGGTCGCATTCATAAGCTTCAACACTTCTGAGCATTTAGTCAGACTAAATTACTTTTTTTTCATGCATTTCACCCTTCACTTAACCCAGTAGACACTAGCGAAAATCAAATTAGGAACTGCGCACCTGTTGTACACTCTAATTGCACTCCTTAAAAGATTTTCCACAGGTACTAACAACAGGCAGGGGACAGTTATAGTTAATGGGTATATATAATTAATTTAAAAATTATGAAAAAAATATTACCAAAAAAATCAAAAAATAATATCCTTACACATTCTTCTATTATTATCAAAATTTGGCGAATATATTTATACAAGAGCCCACCAAAAAAGAACTAGTTCTCTATCTAAGATACTTTGTAATTTAGTTAAGCTTAATTTTCTTGCAAAAGTTAATATTAATAATCGCTTGTTTAAACAGAGAAATATTTAAAATTAATTTTGAATTTTTCAATTTCCGTTACGTTTTCTTTGTGTTTTCATACAGGGTATATGCTTGAGCAGCTCTTAAGAATAGTTTCAAATGTGTTAGATTTTCTTTTATTGTTGATACTTAGTTTTAATGCATGTATTAGCTTTTAACCCCTGTGTCTATGTTAAACTTTTTGTACCTAATGCAAAAAATACTTTTTGTTTTCAAGTTTATAGTTTAGTGGGCACGTGCGCTAACTTTTTACCAATACTGTACTAGAGTTCGCTCTGTGATCAGGCTGAAATTCTTTTTGCCATCAACTGAATAATTATGTGTACATATAATTTTGGGTGGTAGAATCACGAGCATTAACCGCTCGATTACATGTTTTAAATGGCCTGTTCTGACCGTTGGCCACGCTTCTACACACATATGTGTGTGTGTGTGCGCACACGTACACACATATCCACACACAAAATAAACACAAATGATACCTATAAAATGTCATGTCGCAGGGGGATTTTATTTTAAATACGGCTCTGAAGTCGCAGCAGCTGGTGGGTCAGTGTTAAATTTAATAACAACAAAAAATAATCAAGTGGAACTGTGATTTTATACTTTGTAAAAAACACAACAATAATTTCTTTTATTTTTAATATATTTAATATGCCTGTTTTACAGCAACATGCTTCGAATACAGAGCCTCTTGATTGTCATATTCACCTGCCAGGTCCTGGGTGCGGACATTCTAATGGGCACCATGGGAGGCACAAAGTCGCACAAGATACCATTTTGGGAGCTGGCCAAAGGATTGATCAGCAGGTGCGTATTTTGAATCTGAATTTAAGCTAAGAAACTTTTGAAAGTTTTAAAGCCTTTGAGAGCGACCGAAGCGATGCAATGCTAAAAATTGTAAATATTTATCAATAATTTCGAAATTTTAATGTCAGCATTGCAGCGTTAATATATATATGTATTTCTATATATGGTTACGTAAAATTTTTGATAAACGCGTAAACTCAACTGTGAAAGCTTTAACAATGAAATTTGAGCAACACTTTCCATTTACACATTAAAGAGAAATCAAGGAAGTTTTATCTGTTTCGAGCAGTACTCAATAAAAGCATCTGAAAATAAATAATTAAAAAAAGTGCTAATTAAATAAAATAATAAAACTTCATTTGCGTTTGTTGTGAATTACGCGAATCGTCAAAATCGAAATGAAAAAGGATTATTTTACTTGATCAATTTACAATTTAAAAAAATTAAATCTTATATTTATATGAAAATAAACATTTTTAAATGTAGCTTTTTTTATAATTTAAAAATTTAGCTCGTAAAAAAGCGGTTGTTTTCAAAAATTTGTTCTGATTTATTTTTGTGAAAAGGGACAACTTAATTTATATTGGATATTAATTATTTTAAATTAATTTAAAAAAAATAAGGATGATTCAGTCAAATTTACTATGTGGAATTCCCAAGATTTGGAAAACAAATTAAAAATGATTTTAAAAAATAATAATTTTGGAGAAAGTAGACTTTAAACATTATTTCAGCAATTTTAGATTATATCAATCACTATCAAAAATTGTGTTTTTTTTTCAGAGGACACAACATAACGTTCCTCAGTGGATTTCCAGCCGATTTCCATATCGATGGCCTGCATGAGGTAACCCCGGCTGGTCTGGTTGAGTACATCCAGAACTACACAAATTGGGACCTGTTGGGCTCCAGAATGAATGGCGAAATGCCCATCAAGCCCTGGGATGGACTCCGCTTTGCATTCGAGGTGAGTCGCATTAGCATCTGTGTCACCCAGAATCTCATCCATTTCTGTGATTTCAGTCGTGCGAGGCCATGTTGAGCGATGCGGAGACCATGGATCTGGCGAATCGAACCTTCGACCTGGCCATACTGGACGGCGCGTTTCCCGAGTGCCTGCAGGGAATGGTCTATCAGCATAAGATACCGTTCATGTACATAAACACTGTTGGCTTTTATACGGGCAGCTTGGCGCTGGCCGGGAATCCGGTGAGCTATGCGATTACGCCCAACTTTTACTCCCGCTTCACGGACAACATGAGCCTGTACGAGCGTGCCCTAAACACAGGCATGCAAATTGGCCAAAATATTTTGCACAGTGTAAGCATAGTATCAACCGCAAATGAACCTGAAACTAATCCGGAATGATATATATTTGGATACAGTATGTGATGCGTCGCACTCATCGAGTTATGCGCGATCATTTGGGTGCGCATATCCCCATCCCTACGAGATGTCCCGCAACGTAAGCTTCATTCTCCAGAATGGACATGCTGTTGTTTCCTACCCACGCGCCCTTAATCCGAATGTCGCCGAGGTTGCTTGCATCCACTGCAAGCCCGCCCGACCATTGCCCAAGGATTTGGATGATTTTATCTCGGCCTCCGGTGCGTCCGGTTTCATTTATGTCTCGATGGGTTCGTCCGTGAAGGCGGCAAATATGCCGGAGTCGCTGCGGCGCATGCTTGTCAAGACCTTCGCGCGCCTGCCCTACAATGTGCTCTGGAAGTACGAGGGCAACGCGGCGGACATGCACGATCTGACGCCCAATGTAAAGCTCTCCCGCTGGCTGCCCCAGCAGGACATTCTGGGCCACAGTCAGTTGCGCGCCTTCGTCACGCACGGCGGCCTCTTGAGCATGTTCGAGACGGTTTACCACGGTGTTCCCGTGGTCACGATGCCCGTCTTCTGTGATCATGACGTTAACTCGGCCAAGGCGGAGGTGGATGGCTACGCCATTAAGCTGGATCTGGAGACGCTGTCCACCGATCAACTGTACAAGGCCATCATGAAGGTCATTCACGATCCGCGTTACAGGAATGCGGCCAGATACCGCCAGAATCTGCTGTTAGATCAAAGATCGACAGCTTTAGAGACCGCCATTTATTGGACTGAGTACGTCCTGCGACACAATGGGGCCTACCATCTCCAGGCTCCAGCGCGGAACATGGCGTAAGTTAAAGTTTAAATTTACAATATATTACAAAAAAAAAAACAATTATTTCCGTTTTTTTATACAGCTGGTGGCAGTACTATCTGCTGGATGTGGTTGCCGTCTATTTACTAGCCCTCTTTGCTGTGGTGTTAATACTAAAGCGCCTGGATATTCGATCCGAGAAAGTGCGTAGCCAGCACTATCCCAACATACTTCCAGCAACGAAAAAGAAATCTAAAAAATTATAAAACCAGCACAGAAAACTTATTTTACCCTACACAGCTGTTATGATTTGGAAATGTTTGAATTAGAGTGTGACAAGTAATATCTAAAAGAAAAGGAGACAGATAGATCCGATCTAAGTAAATTAACTAATGGTTGTCAATTTATACTATCTACCGAATATAGTTATTATTTGTCATGCTGTTAAATTCGTTTTGCTCTATTGGAAAAAGTGCCTTGTATATAGTGTCAATATTTATAATTTTTAGTTGTAAGTAGTTGTTAAACATACAAATTTCGAACATCCTAAAATTTTTGTGCAACATATGTGAGCGCTGAAAATTTAAACCAAAGTCTACAAATCGTTAAAATAATCTTTTTCTGTCTGTATGTACGCAATATAATTGTTAAGTTTACGTGGAGAATTGAAGTTAAATAAAGTTTAATCTATAATTTTTTTTTGTGTAAATGAAACTTGAAAATCTTTGATAACATTAACTGACACAATGAAAACTGCACTTGACGCTTTTTAAATTCCAACTCACATATTGGGTAACTTTGTAAAGATTTGCCGGGTGGGCTACATTTGTATTTTTTTTAAACATTATTTAATATAACATGTTTTTGTAACCCTGAACGAAGTTACACTGGTAATTGAGCCAAGAAATATTCTTGCCGCTTTGACAATTATGACTTATTCTAATTCGATTTTTGAACTAATTTGGCCATCATCTTTTCCTCTTTGACCTTTCGTTTGGCCTCCTTCTGTTTTCGCTTGTCCTCTTTCTCTTTTTGCTCCAGCATCTCCTTGAAGCGTTCATCCCTCGGATCCACCTTGAAACCGAAATGCCTGCGGACTTCCTCAATAAGTCGCTCCTTGCGTTCAATTGCAGCGGCCGCATCCGCTTTGCGCTTTTCGATCTTTGCGTTCAGGTCTGCCTTCCACTGTTCCAGTTTCTCTAGCTTCTTAAGTATTCCTTCCTCACGTTCTTTTATCACTGCTAGCCTTGCGGCTTTGCTGGCTCGCAGTTTCTCCAAAGTTTGCTGCAGAGTTTCAGATTGCGTAATGTTTTGCCGCTCTAGTTCTTTGGCTTGGTCGGCCAGTGTGCCAAAGCAAATCTGTGGGCTGACTTGGCTTTTAGCACCATAGCGTCCGTATATGCTTCTCTGGTACTTCTCGGTCAAGTGAATCCAAGAGTTTGCTTCATTATATGGCATCGTTTCGTGAAGCACATTTTTGTGTTGTGGCCGCAAGCCGGATTTATCACGCACAGGCACATATTCCGCATCTTCGTTTACAAATGATGCCGGCAGCTCTGTTTGCGCATTGCTGCTAAAATATTTCGTACGTCCAAGTGAAATCCCGGTCGTAATACTTAATTTTCGGATATTCATTTTAAACAAATTCTATTTGTTAAAAATTGTAAATATATCGATAAGACCAAATATATTAGTGATGACATTATGACGAAACGAGAACAAGCCTGTTTGACGCTAGGTATGATACGTTCTCATTGTACCATTGATATTAATCGATAAAATGTGCTAGTGTTTTTGTTGCAAAAAACATATTTTATTAATAAAAATACGTGCATATTTTAAACTAAAAATTTAATAATTCAAAATATCATATTTACTTTTTGACTTCAATTTGACTTTGTGAAACATGTGTTTTTATTAATCAATACGATGTGCAAAAGATTTTAGTTGTTTAACGACAGATTTTTAATTTTATTTTGCAACAAATATATAATATAAAATATACAATTTTTCGACTACATAGATGAGTAAATGTTTGATTATTAAAAAATAGTAATGCAACATTTTAGTTGCTATTAACAATGCAACGTGCAACGGTAAGATCTCGATATGAATCAATTTCCAGGCCATCATCTGCAGCAATTTCAACAACAGCGCACCTATTATTAAAAAAAGCAGAAAATAAATAAGTAGTCTATAATTACAAATCATTTTAAAAGCTTTGGACTTCGACTAGCATTTACATAAAAGCCTGGGATTCGACCCCAGTTTAAAATGACTCAAAGAAAAAGTTACTTAAAAAAAATTGTTATGAGATGTAAAGAACAATTAAGCATACTTTTTATTCTGCAAAAGTCCTTTCATTGCCAAACTTCTTTTTGAGAAGTAAAACATTCCAGCTTCAACCATATCCCCTTCCCAGTCTTGTCGTCTTGGTCTGGCTTCCAAATTAAAGTTATCCGGTAAAATTTGTTCATCAACATTTTTCCAACGCAAATTATGGGTTCTTCAAATTGAATTGGTAAGGAGCAAAAAATAAATTAAAATTCAATATGGTTAATTATCCGTTTAATATTTGAACAGTATTTTTTCAACATCGGGAATATTTTTATCGCAAATTTGCTATATATTATGAAAAGCATTAAATTAGTAATCCGATATAACAATTCTTTTCAAATTCATTATTTTGTTTAACTAAACATGTTTTTTGCTTACCTTTTAACGGAAAATACGCAGTCATGTGACTTAAACTTTTGGACCGCCTGTCTAATATAGTTTTCGTTTAAGAAAACCGACGTGCATTGAAACAATGCAAAATTTTTAATTTCTTTATGTTTTTCAAGAAATTCCTTTATAGATTCAATAGACGATGTGTTATCCAATGCGTATTTCCCAGGTCGAATATGCACTAAAGCACCATCTGTAAAAAAAATAGTTCCAAAAATATTTTTTATTATAGTAGAATAGATTTGCAACTCTAATAGCAATTTATACTTACATTTTTTTGCTTCTAATGCAATTTTTTCGTGATCGGTGGAAACCCAGATATGCTTAAAGCATGTTGAGTTTCTTATGGTTTTGATAGCACGTGATAATAACGGTAAGCCATCAATTTCCTCTAGATTCTTCTGTGTAATTCCCTTGCTACCACCGCGAGCAAGAATTAATGCATGCAGATCATTTGGCGAGCTATTTACAAAGGGAATTCATTTAAAATAAAACAAATGACAGATCCTATTAAATATGTCTTCACTTTGGCACTTTTATGTTTAATTTGCTTGAAAATAATTTTGCAAAATATGCTTAGTACCATTGTGTGTTGGCTTCCACTTGAATTGTCCACTGTAACAAAAATGTTACCAACCAAAACCTGAGAGCGTTCATGATAATATGGCACATCGACCTAACTAAAAAGAATCTACTAAAATAGTCGCGACTAAACGAACTGTGTTCAACAACGCAGATTAAAGTGACCCAAAATACAAACAAACATTGAACATTTGTATGTACGAATAAATTGATTATTATTAATAATAATTTTTTCTTATTATTATTATATTATTATATAATGAATATTATTATTTCATTATATATTATTATTTTTAAAATTATTATTGTTATGAACATTTATTTTTGTTCGCAAACAATTTTAATTTGATCGTAAATTTATATATATTTATTATTATTTGTTATTAGTAAAATATATATATTTTTAAAATATTTTTAAGTTGAATTCATGTTCACTCTTAACCTTAATTGAGTGTTTGTTCTCCCGTAATTGATATATTGTGTGCATTAATCATATTGCCTAACGGCCTTTATATTTTCCCCAGATTGTGGCACAGTGCGTATCAATTACTGTTAGTTTAGCATTACTGTGTGACAACGAACAATAAAAAAAACTTTAGTTTGTAGAAAAAATGTATGATCTGCTTAGATGTTATTTTTTTTAAACAGAAATTGCAGATAATACCTTGTTAGGATATAGAAATCAGTGAAACCAAGACTGAAAAGTTTTTAAATAGGTTATTCCCTGAATACATAAATATATACATACGTATGTATATATATATTTTTGTTTTCTTTTTTAATTACTCTGTTCAAAAATAGAAAATAGGTATATAAGCTTTGCTTAACAGCGCTAAGTTGCAATTCTAAAAACTGATCTTTTGTATAAAGGGATGATAAGATCAATAAATAGATCAGTTTTAAAATATATATGCCCATATTTAGGTACACCCCAAAGTGAATAAAAATGAAATGAATTGTTTTCGCGATTGTTTAAGATATATATTTATTGCACAGTTATTTTATATTGCTCTAAATTATGTTGATCTTTATGATTTTACTTGTAAAATTATCACTTACTTAAATATTTTCGTTCATGAGCAAAATGAATTGATCAAATATATCGTCAAAATACACGATACAAGCAACTTAATCTATTGACAGGTTTATTTACTTAAGTTTTGAATCGAATTCAATTCCCAAGTTCGCATTATAATTGAAATTTATATCTCATGATATCGATTTCTAATTGGGATATATCATTTTCAATGTATAATAATTATATGTACATTGTATATACAAAACTCTTACAACCACATCCTATAAAACTATTCTAATCGATTATTTAATTGAAAAGTTGGCAAATTTATAAATTTAAAGAACACTTGCGTATTTTTGGTTAATATATGCTTTAGTATGGTAATTGTATGTCCGGATTGATGCAGCTAATGTTTGAATTAATTGTTTATCCCGCTTTGTAGATTGGGCATAATTATCAATACCGCTTCCACTAGAAATAAAAAATGTTTATTAAATATAATGCAGCAATCGGAGATACAATTTACAAATAATATAAATTTGGATTGCAGTTCAATAATTGCTTATTACGTAATTATACTCACTTTATATCTCGTGTTCTTAGGACGCGTTCTGCCCATGTCTGGGGTCTAGGAATATCCCGTGCAACCCCAACCTGCTTTTTATCAAGATAATCAATGACATCATCATAATAATTGGTTCTATAGTTGTACATATATTTGTACTGCAGAAATTTAGGCCTTTAATTAAACGAAACGACAAATATATAAATTATATTAATATAGCACTTCAGTTATTAGTTTAGTCTTACCTGACCCAATGCCGATATAGTTGAACTGGTTTCCTGTAACCATCATCTTCTGGTGGAGGTGGAGGAGCCTTTAGTTCAACTTCAGCCTCAGCAATGTTCTCCTGCTCCCCGGCAGCCTCTTCCGCCTGAGGGCCTGCTTCAGATCTTTGCTCAGATTTTACACTCTCTGCTTTTGATGGTTGTTGTTCAGGTTCAGGTTGTACACTTTTTGTATCGGTATCCCCATCATCAAAACCCCAAGGATCTTCTTCGTCCGCCATTTTACTAAAGTTAATAAAAAAAATTAACATTTTGAATACATAAAAATGTACTGATTATAATTAAACTGATTCTGTAACACCTATACGATATGTAGCCTATTTTCACTGTTTAAAGTGCAAAGCTTTTCAGGCCAAATGCTTTGTATATATGTATTTATTTAATGTCTAAATAAGAACTCGAATATATTATATGCACTGATATATGTATAGTTATATATATATACACTATGGGGTCAGAGACTGCCCCAATAAAAATTGATCACAAAACTGTACAAAAATAAATAAGTAGAGCGTAGGGAAAATTGTTAACACCATGCAGAGTACCCAGACCGAAAGTACTCGTTGTTTCATTGATTTAAATTAATCTATATATCAATGTATATATAACCACACATATATAAGTTGTTGAATAACGATTGTTTCCAATATAATGTCCTTGTTATTTTGAAAATAGACAAACAAATATGCACCAAGGTAATATAATTTCTTTTATTTAAAATCAAGGATTAAGGACAATCCAATTTGTTAAATATTTTTTCTTTGTTCAATAAAAAAATATTCTAATCGTAAATTGTTTTTCCGTTTTACCTGTGATATAGTGTTTATATTGGAGTTAAATTAAAAAGACTAACCAAATGAATTTTCGTTTGCATGAAAGTGCAATTCGAATAGCTTTTTAAATAAAACAACAAAACATACACACATCATGTTTGAACAAAAGCTATGAATAAAATAGCTTGTGCACTATTAACACCTATTCCCATTTAAGAGACTTTGAGATGGAAGCAATATCTGATGGTTTCTGATACACCAGAAATTAAGATAAATATTCAATAGCAATGTTATACGTTATTAATATTAAATACATAATTATAAAAAAAATTGTATTATATATTTTTAATCATATACTCTTTGGACTCACACCTCCGAAAATTTCATCAGTTCGGCTGACCTTAAAGATCCCTACAAGTATAACGCAGTCGCAGCGTTCTTCGTTTTCTTGATTATTTTTAATTTAAACGTAGAATATCCTATTAGGAATTTTTATAAGTGAGATTTGACATTATATATTTTTGGGGTTGAAACAATTTTGTTCAAGTTTTGGTTCTGCTGATTTTTTCAAACATTGAGATTTTATAAATTCCGATTTGCAGCCGTTAACAAATATGTTATTTTTGTGCTTATTAAGTAAAAGTTTATACAACCGAACTGTATATCGTGTTTTTTATTTACTATAAAATGCAAATAGCAAATAGAAAATTTTCATTGGCAGATAAATTTGAAAAATTAAATGTTCTAAATTCTCTTTTTGGCGCAGGTTGTGAATCTTTTCTTATAATATTATATAAATTAAGACTCTCCCTTGCCTTCTCTATGTTTTCAATATCTCTACTGCGTAGTTTTGTGCTGAAAGCGGTGCTGAGAAATACAGTAGTCATTGGATTTTGCATAAAATCTTTTGTCTAAGCCTAAAGTGATTACTATAAAATTTAAAAGCTACAATAATTTCATAATAATTGCTCTTAAATATTCGATCAAACTTAGTATATTTTTACGATCCTCAGGGTTTTCGTTTGGAGTTTTCAGGTTTTATTTAACTATATATAAATTTTCGATCAGGCTAAAGGTCACCCACCCTTTCCTGAACCCTTTTATTATAAAAAGCAGCAATTTCTGATTACACTTCCTTGATTGCCGCCTTTGTATTGATGTCCTCGGGCTCAGCGAGAAACTAACACTTGGTGCGCTATATTTCAAATATTGTCTATATTACGCCATTCTTAAACATAGGCGATACAATATCGTTCGTTTGATAAGTTTAATGTAGTTTCAGTTAGAAGGTATACTTCGAGGCAATGTTTTCGGTGATCTAGATCTTGTTTTCTAAAGCTTGCGTTAAATCATCAAAACTGTAATGACCAGATATGCTTTTTAAAAGCTTTTCGATTGTCAGCGTTCAAATATCCAACATTTTTTGACGCACGCCAAATAGCATTAAGTAATTATTTATAGCATTTATTAAAGCGGAGCTAAGAACAGGCAGTCGCTTTCATTGTCAATGAAAAACGAACACTTAAGAGATATAAAACATCTGGGCGTATTTAATTTTCATACTGTACGTTAAACAATAAAAATATTTATGCAATGAACTTATCGACTTCTTTCAACCATGTTTCATTCCATTATACCAAAATCGAGAATCCCATCAGCAAAGTGCCCAAGTTGGTTTGTAAAAAATACTGCACCCAATTTATCATAATTAAATGTTTATCATCGAAAATATCGATAAAAATGACACAAATTATTGTTTATGTACATATACACATGCGTATATATATGCTTGTGTAAACAAGTATATATAAATACTCCATTTGATAAGATTAGTAATGTACCAAATGTACATTTTTGTTTTTCAGTCGACACACACACACATATGAATCAGAGCGTGATTCACACCTTGTATTGCCGTACGCAAAGTATATTATTTCAGGCCCAGCAATGGCAACTCATGCGGAAAAGGACTTCTTTCACTTGGTATGTAAAGACCAATACAGCTGCAACTACACAATGTGTGCTCTAAATATTTCTCCGAGAATTAGCCATAACTATAACCATAAGCTAAACTGTATGGGCATGTACACACACACGGACCCAACTGCATTTGGCGTATTTCGAACAAGCCTAGACTTGTGTGCCATATGAATATAAATGAATGTGCATACAAAGTATATACATATGTATGTATGTAAGATGTATATAAATTGTGGACGTGCATATAAACAAACGCGCACAAGAAAGAGCAGCTTCACCTCTTTTCAATAGTCTATGGTATGTGTATGTGTATATATGTATTTAGACTGCAACTTATGAATTAGCCAAGGTATCCGATTCTAAATCATGCCTACGTATAATTTTGGGTGTTCCGAAAATTAAAAAGCCTTGTAGATAAGGAAATGTTGTACACTATATATATATACATATATCCTAAGCAAAACGCTTTACATACGTATAGTCAGCCAACTTCGACATATGAACTGTCTGCAACAAGAAGGTCGGTTTAAAGATTTAAACTGAGTCAAGAAAGAAGAATATGGCAATAGAAAGAAATATACTTCATTTTATATGTGATGAACTGAAGTACTCCGTTTTACTTGATATTTAAATTGCATCGTGAAAAGTCCCTCTATTTTGCAATAGAAAGAAATATACATTTTTTTATATGTGATGAACTGAAGTACTCCGTTTTACTTGATATTTAAATTCAGCCAATTCTTAATGGACATTTATCCAAGAGCCAGACTATTACCTCTGATATCCTTAAAAACTTGACTTCAAGTCACCCAAGGTTTAGCTACTATATATTCTATAAAAATAAACATTGATAATTTAACTTAAATTAAATGTAATTTGATCTTTTTAAATTTCAGAATGTTAGCGTTCACAAAGCTCTTAAGGGAATAGAAGCTCCATTGAAATCCAAACATGCTCGCTCGATTATTATTATCATACACAGATCCAAAGAAGCACAGACATTTTGGTCGCTTATAACTCGGCAACCGATTATGGAAAATAGATTTACGGCATGGAAATTTTGCCATCTATTGCACAAGGTGTTAAGAGAAGCCCATAGATGTGTTCTTCAGCAATCATTAAAGCATATGAAAATGATTTCGGAAATTGGAAAGTCGTGGGGTCATCTGCAAGACGATATTGGCACCTGTATTAAAGCGTATAGCAAGCTGTTGGTAACGAAACTAAACTTCCATGACAAGAATCGAATATATCCCGGCAACCTTATCATAACATATGCTGAAATTGCGACGGCCTCCAATAAGGATTTAAATTACTAGTACGTATTATCAAAAAATTGAAATAAGTATATTGAAAATGTTTAAATTTTAGCTTTCAACTATGTGTGGAAATCTTTGACTATTTGGAGGATATCATTGCTCTACAAGTGTCAATCTTTTCATCTATAAACACATATCGGATATCGTCCATGACACAACAGGGTCAATGCAGATTAGCACCTCTAATTACCCTTATACAAGATTCAAATCCATTATATGATATGAGTGTCCGACTAATGTTCAAACTTCATGAAAAGTTGCCTAACGACGTCCTTGGTGGTCATCGAGAAAGGTTTTCTGGCATATTTGCTAAATTGAAATTGTTTTATGATAATGTGAGGCCTTTACAATACTTTAATGACCTAATTACTGTTCCACAGTTGCCAGACAAGAGTCCAAACTTTAAGTCTCAGGTCGATTTTGGTAGCTATGTACCTCCTGTGGTGCTTGTCCAATCAGAACCCGATCCGGTTGTGGATGATCTTGTTGACACTAATTTTTCAAATACCAATGACAATACTGATCATGTCCAACAAGATCACATTTTAAACGAACGTATTAATGCCTTGGAAAATATATTAGAAGATAAAAGCGATACAATTGTACAACTCACAGCTAAGCTAGATGAGTGGAAATATAACTATGAAGGTCTAGAACGGAGTTATAAACAAGATGTTCTGGAACTTCAAAGAAATAACACTGCTTTATCCAATGATCTGGCTTCAACGAAAGAAATGTGTGCTAACATACGCATGCAAAAAGATGATTTGGAACTGCAATTGACTAATAATCCAATATTAATTCGTAAGTTCGAGTTTGCTTCTGCTCTAAAAATATCTAAAGTACATTTAAAAACCACTTTAATAATTTATTAAATGTTATTTATTTACAGAAAAAGTATTTGAAGAGGAGGAGAAACAAAAGTTATCAAATGAAAAGTTTAATAAGTTAAAAGTTATGTATACACAAATAAGGGACGAACACATTAATTTACTACGTCAGGTAAGCCATTAATTGCAATCCTTAATTGTTTTTTTTTACTACAAATATTTTATTACAGCATAGCGATCATTCCAAATCATTAAACAAAGAAAAGCAAATAAATTCGGAACTATTGTTGCAGATAAAAGAGCTGAATAATGAAATATTAAAGAATACTGAAATTATTACATCTGATAAAAATAATAACCAAAAGCTTTTGCAAGAATTAGAAGATCTTCAGAGCCAAAATTCAAAACTTGAAATTGCTAAAAAAGAATTAGAAACAAAATATGAGGCTAGAATACAAGAGAAAGAAAGCGAAAATCTTGATTTATATTCAAAGGTAAATGTTTTAAAAGAAACTAATGTCGAACTTGACAACATTAAATTAGTATTGCAAGAAAAAGAACAAAAACTTTCAGAAACAGAAAGTTTATTAATTATTAAAGATAAGGAAATTGCCGAAAACCTTAAAAAGTATGAAGAAAAATGCTTACAGCTTTCCACTGAGAATAAAGAACTTGAAACGAGTAAAAATGAACTAGAAAGTAGATATGAGGCTAGACTTAATGAAAAAGAAAGCGAAAATCTTGATTTGTATTCAAAAGTAAATGTTTTGAAAGAAACTAATGTCGAGCTTGACAATATTAAAATAGTATTGAAAGAAAAAGAACAAGAACTTGCAGAAGCGCAAAATTTAATAAATATCAGAGATAACGAAATCACCGAAAATATTAAAAAGTATGAAGAAAAATACTTACAACTCTCAAATGAGAATAAAAAGCTACAAGAAACTCTTCAAAACGATGCTCAAGCCCTGCGGGTACTTTTGGATGAAACCGATGTTAAGCTAAAAGAAAAGGAAATCGCATTACAGGTGAGCAATTTGTTTTAAACAAAATATTAATATGTATATCATTAATTATTTATTTAATTTCATAGGAATTTGAGGCAACGTTAACTTTACTAAATCAGGAAAAATTAGTTTCGGAAAAGCATTCAACGGATCTGAAACAAAAACAGAGCCAACTCGAAAATGATTTGCTCCAAGCATTGTCCAAAGCTGATTCGATAACGAATTCAAATCAACAATGTGAAGACAAGTTGCAGACTTTAAGAAAATTAACTATTCAGACTGTAAAAGAAATTTGTGTTTCGAAATTGAACGACGGTACTCAGCAACCATTAGAAGTTGTTCCAAAATTATCGTCAGAAATTGATACAATATTAAACAAATTGAGATCTTCCTCTCATATACCAATTGACGGATGTGTTGATAAGATACATGACATTATATATTTAGGATATTACTTTATAGAATTGTATGAACAATGTGATATAATTTATACAACGACAACAGAAATTGAAAAAGGACAAGGTGAGTGTAATATATAAATGCATAATTACTCAAAATTATTTATAATTAAATGCATTTTATTATACAGATGTTTATAACAAAGTACGTTCCATATGGCCAGACTTACTAAAACTTTTTGAAGTAGTTGAAAATGATGACAAAAATCAGAAATTCGAGTCTCTCTCGAAAGAGATACATAAACATTTAACTGAATTGAATGCGCTTGTGCAAGGAATATTGAACAACTTTGAGAACAGCGTCGATCTTGGTAAAATGATTGAAATTGAGCTGAAGGAGATGGACGCTGCCATTGAAGAAGCCGCTTCCAAAATTATTGATCTACTCTCCAAGTCCCGTGAGAATGACAACAAAATAAAACTGGAAGTAAATGAGAAGATTTTGGAAGCCTGCACAGCCTTAATGGAGTGTATTAAAATATTAATATTGAAATCACGTGTGCTGCAACAAGAAATCGTTTCATCCCAAAAAGGTAAACAGTTGACATAGATTTATTATAATTTAAACTAAAAAAAATCTTTAATTGCTTTAGGTAATGCAACGGCAAATGAATTTTATAAACGCAATAGCCAATGGTCAGACGGATTAATATCAGCATCGAAGAGTGTGGCCAAGGCTGCCAATTATCTCGTGGAAGCTGCTAATAATGCGGTGAACAGTGACTCAGGTCAGAACTTTGAGCTAATTGTCGCTGCCCAAGAGATTGCCGCCTGCACCGCTCAGCTGGTAATCGCCAGTAAGGTGAAAGCCAATCGCAATAGTCAAAACTTGGTTAATTTAACGACCGCTTCACGAAACGTATCGAAGGCTACTGGTGTTGTTGTGGCTACCGTAAAAGATGGTAATTCACGCCAGGAACAGCAGCAAGAAATGGACTTGTGTAAATTAACACCATCTCAGCTTAAAACAATGGAAATGGAGATTCACGTTAAAGTATTAGAACTGGAGCAAGCTCTTCAAAGTCAGCGCTTCAAGTTATCGGCTTTCCGAAAAGAGCATTACCAGAAAACAGAGTACTAACATAACCACAAATTTTGTTATTGACAATTTTTATTGAAATATATTAATATCGTATTAATTTGTTTATGTTAAACTCAAATGTTATTTTCAATTAACTTTTGATTGATGTGAGTCATATAGCTGATAAATGTGACGGGATTTCCGGAATTTTATCGTCTTACAATGTGAATGAGAATTAAGAAAAATCTGCGGATGAAAATTTGCACCATTTTGGCAGGACTTAGAAAAAGACTCAAATGCTTTTGTTAATTCTTGCGCTTCATTTTAACTTTTTGCTATTAACAACTAGAAAAAATACCAGAAATAATTAAAAAAAAAAAAACAGTAACTTAGTTATGCTTTCTTCCCAGATTTATTTAATAGCGGCAGATAAGTCCTTATATTTGGCATTATCATATATCTTCTTAGCTCTATCAAAAGCCTCAATAATACATGATCTGCAAAAGAAGAAAATGTAATTATCGTTAAATAATGTAATACAATAATATGTTGTTAAGCTCATACCTGAACAGTTTTTGGTGCAACACATAGGCGCTTACATGCCCAGCATCTAAATACCTTACTTCAGCTCCTGGCCATATATCCTCAAGGCTGGAACATCCTTCTCGCGGTACGTACGCATCGTCTCGTGCACACACTGCTATTATTAGAGACGTGTCGAATGGTACTGAAAAGTTCTTTAAATGTGTACACTCGTCCATCATTCCGCGCATAAATTGCAGAGCTTCTCTCTCCCACCAATTTGTCTTAGTAATATCAATTCTTTTGTTTCTATCTTCAGATGTCAAAGGTAAAATGAATTTCATCAACTTCGTTAATGCCGAATGTTCGGCCGAGTCTGCGTGGCAAATGGGTAGGTTCGAGTCGCTTGCAATATTTTTATTAAGGATTTCTTTTAATGGCAACGTTATATTGTTAGAGACCATTTGTCTAGTATCTTGCGATCTTGATAAAAATATCGAATTATTGTCGGTTTCTGACACACTCGTTTGTGCCCTATACTGAATTTTATCAGTATCACGTTCCATTGACTGAATTTTTCTGGTATCATCAATATCTTCTTTAAGTTCGTGCAGTGACCGATTAAAGTTTTGTATAAAGTTTTGTCCTGCTGTGAAAGCATCGTCAATAATTGTAACCATTTTTGAAAGGCGTTCTCTGTATTGGCCATCAGAGTAATACTGCGTCTCGAGCATATCCCAATTAATAGATTGGCTCATTACTCCCTGTTTAAAATACAAATATATGTAATATATATTTTTTGTTATTTGCTTAATTATTTAGGTATTTAACAAATTCACTTTTTTAAGATAGAATTGGATTACATCAAAAGGCACTCTGCAAAAATCACAATGTTTTTAAAATATGATTTAAGATGTTAAATCTCGAAAGCTTTTCTTTTATATTTACCAGCCTTTAATGGCATTAGGTCGGAATAGATATTTAAGATAATTTAATACTGTCAGATTGCAAATAATAAGTATATTTGGTGAAAAATTGTTAGTAACTAGTATTTCGCAAGTCCGTAATTGACAGAAAATGCTTTGTTCTACGATGCAAATTCATATTTCTCGATGTGCCTTTTGAGTGGTCCCGGGTGGGCTTTCCAAAAAAGAAATATTAATTCACCACACAGGGTAGCTATCTTTAAGTCGAATTCGTTATACTTAGACTTTAATGTTTATAAGACCAACCGTGAATGCTTAAAGCAACGAAAGCTGAAAGCGAGTTGAATTTATAGACATCAATTTGTATTACATACAGTGGTAAAAACTGCCGATGCAGTGGACCAAGATAAGCACGGAACTAGAACTAAAGGCTTCGGCCAATTGGTTGCTGCTAATGATGCCATCTGAAAGAAATTTGGTTTGAAATTAGTCATAAGTGAACTTGACAGCCTTTTAAAAATGATATTTATATTACTTGACTGGTAATTGGTTTACTTACATGACCCCCCATTGATAATCCAGTGATTCCCAGAGGACCAAATCCGTTTCTTTCACACCAGTGTAAAAGAACAAGGCATTCAAGAATAAGGCAACCGCCCATTACAAATATATCGGACACATTATGCAAATTCGATCGTCTGCAAAAAGATAATAATTTCCCTTAGTTAAAATAGCAAGGAATGCGTGAGTCTTAAACTTAAATTGTTTTTAGGTAGAGCTGTCAATAAGCCCATTTTAAATATTCAGTTGACATTTATGCCTAAATATACTTATAGATTAAATCAATACTCTTTCTTTAAAAATTCTGTTGGAATTTATCATTTTAAGAGGTTTTGATAAGTAAAACAATTAGAGATTAAAATTCGTCTTGCAAATAACAAACTTTTACGGAACCTGAGAGCTTTACCGTTTATAATAAATATTGGTAAATCTATAAGATACTAATATAGCGTGATATTCTCTTTTTTCAGAATATTTTGTTAATTTAGCTTAAAACATATGCATGTGATTTTTGATAGATATATATTCATATATAGCGCTCCTACACGTATATACTTAAAAATGTCAATACAATTACATTTGATCGTCTGGTTTTCGCAATCCGTAAAATGGGTTTTCCAGTATTATAGATCCAATATTTGCTTCTTTTAATAAAGGTTTTGCAATAAAATTTCTTCGACGCCAAAAAAACTGAAAAAAACGTTACGAATTTACTAAGTGTTGAATGTATATGATCGAGAAGAATTAGTATTTATAAATTAAGACAATACATAAACAACAAAGTTTGCTTGCATCAAGGAGAAGAGGATAAAATACAGAGGCTCCCTGTGAGAGGTTTGAAGTGAGTTGTAAAACGGAATAAATTAAATAGCATTCAGCTGAAGTCAAAATGACATCTATAAAAACTGCAAACTTAAATTAAATTATAATTATTCAATATAAAACTGAAGATGCCATTGAAGAGAAGATGGATGAGAAGATAATATGATATACTTTTAAATATGTGAAGTTTCTACCATCTGTCTATCCTTATTGGACGCAGCTATTCCAAGAGATAAGAGATAGTTTCCATTTCTGCCGAAGACTTATAATCGAACGTGTTACCAAATAGAGATCATGACCTCCAAATAATATGTAATGCAACCTCTAGTAAAATGTTTTGTTAAAAATTGTAATTTTTGGCAGCACTCTTACTCACATGGTCTCCAGTTCCAGCCAAATGTATGCAAATTGGTTTATGTCGTTCGTCATTCCATTTGTTAGGAATTAGTAATTGAAAGTATGCCTGCTGCGCAGCTTCGGGCACTACTCCGGGCATATGCAGTTCAAGCGGAGTCGTAAAATTGCCTTCTATTAAGGTCGAATCAGAATATTTTTTCTTTTTTGTAATCTCCACTGGATAATCGCGTGGTACAAGCTTAAAACATGTTTCTCTGCTCGAAATTATTTTCCGAAACTGAAACACTCTAAAAATAAAATAAAATAAATAAAATATATCTATATTTACTATCAGGTCCAAAGCAATTGAAATAATTTAAAAATGTTTAAAATTGTAATGCGGGCATCTTTACTAAAAAGAATAAAAGAAATTGACTAATTGAATCTATTGTTAGTTAATCTAACCTCGTTAATCTAATCTCACCCTATTTTTTTACACAAGGTAGACTTTGTCCATTAAAAAAAGGGAAAATAAAGTACTGTTTGACCATTAATCTTAAATAAATTACTCTAGTAATACCCCATTATGTCGGTCAGTTTATCAGATATTTTTTTAATTTTTTTTTTAGGTTTTTTAAATATTAAATGGCAAAGGATTGTTTACTTTTGTTTCCCTCGGTATATTAACTTTTGTCTACTTATGCGATATCTTGCTGTGTGCGGGCCCTAAACAGGTAATTTAGTTGAAGACTAGAAATACGAGTCCTTCCCCAACATAATGGACTATTTTATACAATTTAAAAGTGGAATACCCACAATATAAATGGTATATCGAAACTATTCACAAATAATTATCGATACCATCATATCTGTAGCAAGTTTTATTCTTATTTAAAGTCTGCGGAGAGCAAAACTACGCTCAAACAAATGTTAAATACTTAATTAATTGAATACAGGGGTACCAACAAGTGCGCCCAATATAACATGATTTTGCAATATATATGCCTTGACTGATTTGACATATTACGTAAAGGATACGAAGGAAGAACACAAATGCATCAGCGCAATTGTTTATGTTTGTTATTAATTGTATTTTCGTCACTCACCTATGTAAGTTTTCAGGCTTGCCCCATCCCTTTTCAAAAATTTTGTGATTAGCATTCGCCGATAGAGACTGTCAAGTTTACTGGGAGGCATATTTAATAAAAATTTATTGACAAATCAGTGGAAATATTTGTGCACCACCTAAGGTGCTTAATTTAGTTGTCCAGTTCATATGATAAGGTTAAATAGAACGACTCGATGAACTACATTCATGAACAACATAATCAAATATATCGATATTCTCTTTACAATATCAATAATTTAAAATTAACATTTTATGTCAGTATAATATCAAATATATTTTCAAAACATTAAATGCTTTTGATGCATATACAATAAAATTATATTATAGAATTTTTGGTGTTCAAATTTAATGTTTCAAATAAATTTTATTATAAATATTTGTTGCTCCAATGATATATTTTCTGCTTAAATCTTAATTACAAGATCATTTTCATGGCTCACAAATTGAGTTTAAAAAATTTCTGCACTAAACTAAGCAATTGTAATTGTAATTATAAGCATTCTCAAAATAATATTAACATTTCAATGTTCATCGATAATTCTTTAATCCGTCTCAAATTATCATCGCTACCTTGACTTTAACAGTTCCACATTCCAGTTCGATTAAAGAACTATTCAATTGTTGGAGCTACCTGAACCTGATAATATTTCTGTTTACATATTTTTTGTTATTAAAAATAAAGTACAATCTGTCTCATAATGAACCCATGTGTATTGGTTCTATCCTATGGAAAACTTTCTGCAATGGAAATTGTTGAAAGTATGTCATCTGTCTTAAGTATACATACGTCAGTATGTACATGAATATATTAATAATAGTGTATGTACATATATATATGTCGGCAAACTGTGAGGCAAGTAAAGAGGAAAAGAATAAGATAAAACGCCTTCTGTAGTATAGTGCTGCGGATTTAGTATTTTTATAACTACTAAAAAAGGTTATGTTAGGTGACTAATAATATTACACGGACTATCTTTCGTGTTTATTGTGCGATGTTATAGCAACCAATCCAGACAGGTGCGTGTTTGTGAACTTTATTGAAAATCAGCGAGTTATATATAAGTGAAATGCTCTCAAACTTTGTTTACTATAAGTAAACTTATATACCAATTTTTATGTCCCTAACTCCTATAGTCTCTGAGATATGCTGGAAATCGGGTAAAACGATATTTATCGATCTTAGGCAAATCGGCATGGACTTGGGTACGGTATGCATGAATTTAAAAAACCAAACGTCCGCACTTGCACTTAAAGCCCCTAAGATCGACGTATTCATGCGGACATAAAGACAACTGAAAAGAAAAAAACGCTCAGTCAACACAGATGCTAAACAAGAATATAAATACTTTATGCGGTCAACTGTTTAGTTTTTATATTTAAAAAATGCAAAGTATTATTTTAAAATTCCACTGATATAACTCTTATTTTTCAGACATTTTATCTGAAATGAAACAAACAAAAGCGTTAACGCCTATTGAGTGCAAATCTGAGGTTATAAACTCTTTTAAATGTGATATTAGAACTAAATATTACAATACCAGCGTATATTTAATACCTTTCGAAGAGAAGTATGAAAAGGTTCCAACTGAAATTAGGAAAACAACCGAAGCTTTAATTGTTTACTTTGATCCAACTGATGTAAGTGCAAGTATATACATTATATATAATATCTTAATTGATTTCATAATTTGTTTCAGACATCATTTATTAAGGAACTCTCGGGTCTTAATGACTTTTTAATAGCCAACGAAATTCAGCTAGGTTTCTTAATAACAACATCATTGTCTGAAAAACCAAATGAATTAACATATGCTGCTCTGAAGGAAATTGCAAATGTGGTATTTGATATAATAACACTTAAGCAGGAGGACGACAGTTCAGAGGAAGCGTTGAGCGAAACAGAAAAATATTCGGAAATCGTAGAAGGCTTATCCAATTTTGTTTGGTCGAATATACAAATAAAAGCCTCTTCAAGTAAGAATCGTCTATTATTTTATTTTAAAATATATATTTTTAATAAGACATCTAGTAACTTGATTATTTTTAACTTTATTTATAGCTTCAACCCGCAAGCAATCAAACAGTGCTGAGGAGTTGGAAAGTCAACTAAATGATTTTGAAAAGTTACTGATAACCGCACAAAATCTACGCAGCGACACGCGATTAAGTAGAGAGGAAATTTTAAATAAAGCGGAAGAATTAGCGGAGGTTATGTCAGCAATTTTAAATGATAATGATAGTGATTAATTACAATAAATGTTTAATTCCTAAAAAAAAACCTGATTTGATTTTGAAATATGTGTAACAATGTTAAATTCCAATATTTTAATATACATATATTAAAATTGTGTTCTGAAAATTGGTAATTTCTAAAAAGGAACATAGTTTTGGATTGTTTTTCACATCTGCCATGTTTGTATAGCGAAAGCAATTTCGTATTAATAATAGAGCGGATGAGCCAATGATAAGATTTTAGAAAATCGGTGGGAGTAATTGATCATAATCAGACCAACATTTTTTCGGATTTTGGGAAAATTTCCGGACGAGTTTATGCATAAAAAAAAAACGAACAGCCAGCATTTAAATTATTGCTCAACAGGCACAGAACAGTTGAGAAACGAATGGAATAGAAACATACGGGCTACCCAATGCAATACAAAACTCTTGGATTATTACAATAAAATAAAATATTCATTTTAGGATCTATTTGCCAAAAACTTAGCAAGATAATTGACTCTACACGAACTGTGCTTTCAATGGTAATTAATTATCTTAAGTTTTATTAAATACAACACGTTCGAATTGACTTAATTTTTTAAAATTAAAATTGATAGACGCTCATAGTTTATACTTTTTATATAACATATTTTTTTCTTTTTATCCGATATTTTTGCACAACATCGATTAGTCTATTATAAAACAATTAACAAAATTTTACTTGTGCCTATTTGTGTTTGCGTACTAGCCTTGTGATTTAATAAAACGTACCATTTTCACGTTCCAAAAAAAATACTTTATAAGAGCTTTTCAGTATTTTACGAAATCATTCGATAACTTAATTTATTATATCTGTATCATTTTAATCTTTATGAGTTCTGTTTCTGCATGTAAGTTTTTTTTTTTTTATTAATTTTTAAAACTGGTGGGTGAAAATCGCTGAATTCGTGTTTTTACTGTATATTCATACGCCGAAATAAACTGTGACGTTAACTGTGACTGTGTAGTAAGTAAATACACATAAATGTACAAATAAAGCAGCTAATAATTATATGCTGTATACGCAATTGTGTGTATGTAGGTGCTCGCAATTACTTTGCCGAGAACAATATTACTTCCACTTGCATGCATATAAACATGCTATGTTTTCACATATGTATATATGAGTGCAGGTGTATGAAGTTTTTAAACGAATACTAAAGTAAAATACATCCATGTGCATGTACATATGTATGTATATTGTGCCGTGATATATAGTTTATGTACTTACATATGTATTAACATATATACAATATTGGTTTATTAAAACTTTAAAAAGATAAGAATCTTGTGCAATAGACAAGTGTCTAGTGTGGTAAAGCTATTTATGGAGGTACTTGCGCTTGTATATAGTATCTACATACACAAGTCCACATATGTTTTTAAATTATCATTGCGTTATTAAACCCTTCTACAAAATAATAAAAAATATAAATTAATTATTTAGTGGATAAAGTGTAAAAAGTAGGAAAAGAAGCTACAGCCCATAATTAATACAACGTATCAACGATCTACCAATGTCTATATGAAACCGTGGATCAGTGAGGCAATAGGAATTAGTCATCCATAATTCATACATACAATATGTACACACATATGTAGTTTCTCGTGTACCATTCGTGGGTTAATAGCACGATTTCTCTATGCTTTACTTTTGTACATTCTCTCTACGCTTATTCCATTTGTAATTGCACATTGTTTTAAACACCAAAAAGTAAATGGCAAGCGAAGTCTTAATTAAAAGTAAAACAGCTGATTGCGTTGTTTTCGTGTCTACCAATTATTTAATTGTATACGAGTTGCAAAAATGTGAAATTTGTAAAAAGGGCATTTTCAATGACATTATAATATCGTCTACAAGAGTGGAGAACTAATTAAGGTTTTTTTTTGAAAGAATACTCCAAATGTACCTGGAAACTATAAACATTCTTACGGAATATCGCGAAAGTGAAAGATTAAACCAGGGCCGCAAACCCAAATTTTGTTGGTTCGGTTCACGGCCCGAAACAATATTTCGCTTTTATTTTAGGTTTATGAACCCAAGTTTTGGTTTAAACCTGGGCTCGGAGTCGTTATTGGAACTTTAAAAAAAAAAATTTCACATTAATTTTTCCTTCTTCTTATTATTTAAACCGGTTCGTTTTAAGCCTGGCTTGCACTCTTGGTTAAAGAAACATATGTAGTTCGTTTTGCTATATAAACAAACTGCGTTGCTTTGCAATAAACGATTAGCTGCAACTGTTGATGACACTTGCTTTATAATAATATCGATAGCAAATTGAGGTACATGTTTAAAAATGTCATCACGACCAGAACGAATACCGGTAGTTGACGTTAATGTTTTATTATAAGTTTCACTAATATTTTGATGCTGTTTGATGCTGTATAAATTTCAACCAGGTTATTTATTGGATTTGAAACAGCCGTTTTACTAAAACAATAATTTCAACAGAGTAAAAATCTCACGAAGTTTGTTTTGGTACTATTTTTGCTTCATTTTTATGAATGGTTTCTGAACACGATAACTTTGTGAACAATATTAGGGGTTTGCCAACAGAGCCAGATTCCGCAAGCCTTGCGCATGCGCTATTTTTACAGTATTGATTTATGTAAAAGTATTTTTTAAACCACACGCGTTTTGTGAAAATGATTGTATCCAAAGCTATAAAAAACTACAGAATGTAATAAATTAAATTTTTAAAATTTAGCTAGTACTCAGAAAAAAACGTCAAAACATATAATTTGTATCGAATAATGTTCTTTATGTATTTTTCCAAGCTAGTAAGTACACATACATTTTTTCTCTTACAGACAGAAAATTGAACAAATCGGCAAAATGACGCAGATGTCACAAGACGAAATTATAAGCAATACAAAAACTGTTTTGCAAGGCTTGGAAGCTTTGCGGGTCGAACATGTTTCCATAATGAACGGTATATCAGAGGTACAAAAAGATAATGAAAAATCTGATATATTGCGAAAGAATATTGAAAACATTGAGCTTGGCCTGAGCGAAGCACAAGTAATGATGGCCCTTACATCGCACTTGCAAAACATTGAAGCTGAAAAGCAGAAACTCAAGACACAAGTACGCCGTCTTCATCAGGAAAACGCTTGGCTGCGAGATGAACTTGCCAATACCCAGCAGAAATTCCAAGCATCCGAACAATTGGTAGCTCAGCTGGAAGAAGAAAAGAAACATCTTGAATTTATGGCATCGGTCCGTAAGTATGATGACAACCAAGATCAAGATGAATCCTGCGAGAAGGCCCGCAACGATCCGGTAGTTGAGCTATTTCCCGATGAAGAAAATGATGACAGACACAACATGTCTCCTACCCCACCCAGCCAGTTTGCCAATCAAACTTCGGGCTATGAAATTCCAGCTCGATTGCGAACACTTCACAATCTTGTTATTCAATATGCATCACAGGGCAGGTTTGTATTTTGGTACAATTACCATTATATATTAGCTTAAATATTTAAATGCACAATGAATGCTATAAAATCCAATTCAAATTGAGCGACTTGATTTAAATATTAATGTTAGTAACAGTGGCAACAGAAAAATTTAGAAATTTTGTTATTTTTTTTTTTTAATTGTTTAATTTTGAGACAAGCTAGGCTAAAAATTATATATTTAGTATGCTAGCTTAATCGTAAATTTCTTGTATTAGGCAATTTTCGATTTAAGGTTTTCTGCACCCCTAAATAAATAAATATATTTTCCAGATATGAAGTTGCAGTGCCTCTGTGCAAGCAAGCACTTGAAGATCTTGAAAAGACTAGTGGTCACGATCATCCAGACGTTGCAACTATGTTAAACATTTTGGCGCTTGTTTATCGTGATCAAGTTAGTAGGAAGACAATATATGACTTATTTTATCGCGTATTAATTAAAACTTCTCTATTTATATAGAATAAATACAAGGAGGCGGCAAATTTGTTGAACGATGCTTTGTCTATTCGAGGCAAAACACTGGGAGAAAATCATCCGGCTGTTGCTGCAACCTTAAACAATTTAGCCGTCCTTTACGGCAAACGTGGTAAATATAAGGATGCCGAGCCACTTTGCAAGCGTGCTCTTGAAATACGTGAAAAGGTTCTCGGCAAGGACCATCCAGATGTTGCTAAACAGCTAAACAACTTGGCTCTGCTTTGCCAAAACCAAAGCAAATATGATGAAGTTGAAAAATATTATCAAAGAGCACTTGATATATACGAATCCAAACTTGGCCCTGATGATCCTAATGTAGCCAAAACGAAAAATAATTTGGCAGGATGCTATCTGAAGCAGGGCAGATATTCAGAAGCTGAAATTCTTTATAAACAGGTGTTGACTCGCGCCCATGAGCGTGAGTTTGGTGCGATTGATAGTAAAAATAAACCAATTTGGCAGGTAATATCTAGTTATTTGGTAATGGTTTTGATTATTTTCGATCAATGAACTTTTTCATTTTTTTGTTTAATTATTTACAATTTTATTAATGTTAATGATTGGTTCACTTTTTTATAGGTGGCTGAGGAGCGCGAGGAACATAAATATGATAACCGTGAGAACACCCCATATGGAGAGTATGGTGGATGGCATAAGGCCGCTAAAGTTGATTCGCCTACCGTCACAACCACATTGAAAAACCTTGGCGCACTTTACAGGCGACAGGGCATGTTTGAAGCTGCCGAAACCCTCGAGGACTGTGCAATGCGCAGTAAAAAAGAAGCTTACGATTTAGCTAAACAAAAAGTCGCACAAATTCTCACATCGACCGAAAAGCGACGTTCGAAACAGATGAATGATATGGAATTTTCCGATGAGGTAAACGAAAATATGTAAAGCAAGATAATGTTAACTTTTATGTGTTGGTTTGAATGAAGAGTTCAACTGTCAAGAAATGCATTGCAATGAATTATACACTGTCAAAAATAACCTATTTGAAGAAATTTGAAAATGTGTGGAACTGGTTAGTAAATACACATTAATTTAGCAAACCAAATATAGAAACTGACAGAAATATTCGACACACATTAACATGAAATCAATTGCAACAACCTAACCTATTTTATGTTTTATTTTTCAGAAATCCGTTAAGCCTTAAGCACATTCTTTGTCCTCTGGTCTTTGCGGAAAGTGTGCTCCTTATACATAAGCTAACTCGAAAATTAACATTATTTATTCATTCCTTAATATTAATTGGGTCAATTTTCTCAATGACGGAGTTAAATATTAAAGCAGATTCTAATAAAAATAAAGCTGTTCTATGTTCTACACATTTTTTAAAATCTTTACAATATACATTTAAACCGAGTATTGAGAGAACTGACTTAAGTTGACTCGATCATAATTTAGTAAATAGACCAAGTTTTATAATTTGTTATCTTTACAAAATATAGGAACGGCTTTTTAATAAACAACCAAAAATAAGTATCGATTCAATGCATTTGCTGTGTCGCCGCCTTTTTAATTACATATCGAGCCGTAATCGCTAAAATTAATGTAAGCGCTAATCGCATTTTACAGGAGACACAATTTTTATTTAGCTTTTGTTCAAATTTAATTGTAATGTTTTTTTTGTTTTTTTTTTTTGCTTATTTATCTATGAAAAATGTGGTTAGGGCTCGATATGTAGAAAAATAAAAAATATTTATTATATATATAGGGTTAATTTAATTAACCATATTCTAATAAAGAAAATTTGATAAACCAAAAATTTGTTTTTTAAACGTATTGGGTTAAATAAAGCCAAAAATATAATGCTTGTTACTTTTCTATAATGCTGGATTATTAATATTAAGTATATTCAAAAACCGGTGTTTTATATATATAAAATTTATTTTTATTATTAATAGTTTTAATTAAGTGACATCTCGCGTTCATCGTAGACACTTTTAGCATAATTTATCTGAAATGAAGAAAGCAATCACATACAGATTTTTAGATATAGAAATATATATAGTTTTATGGAATATATGGTGTTTTATCAGTCTTATAAAATCTCATGTGTTTCAATGAATTTACTTACACATCTAGATACAGCCTCCGCACATTCTTCCGTTCGACACCGAATTCGGGGTCTTGTGATTTTTGGTAAATTTGTTGATATTTCTATATAGTAGACCGATGTCACTTTACTTGTTGACGGGGTAGTCCCCGCGTTAGTTGTCAATGGATGACACGACAGAATTTCACTCAGGTGATACTCAACCATAATGGTTGGGTTTCCATCACATAAGGAGAATATCCGAACATATTCGGTTGAAACAAGAAGACGTAATCTTGCCTCCTTGTCACTCCAAAGGTTTGGCTCATACGATATTATTTTTTCCATAAAATTTTTACGATTTATTAAGTAAAGGTATTCTTGCCCCTTACTTTGACGACTCGAATATGACGGCAACAGTCCCCCAGCTGCTCCAGTTACGCATCTTGGTAAACGTTTTCGGTTCGGAGCATGCCGATGGGAGTCTCTGCTAGTTTCCCGTACAGCACTTGCCGTTTCTGAAGCCAAGTCCAGCATTCCTATGATTGGCTTTGTAACAGTGCCCACTAATCCTTTGCCCAGTCCACTGAGAAAGCCGGGAACACCATCAGTTGTAGCTCCATCGTACGTGTGTCGAACAATGCTCGTAACTCCTCCAAGCAGGCCAAATCCAAAGCCTTTTATGCCCGCTGCCAGATGACCGCCGGATGTATTTGATTGTAGCTCCAAAATTCGTTGTCTCGTTTCGTTATCGTGATCGTCCAATACAACTTTTCCCAAACTGTCCGAAAGGGTTTCCGTTAACTTTGCTGTCGAATTCGATATTCCATGGGTGACATTTTTAACCAGACTTTTTACAGAACCTTCGAAGATAAGTCCAGATACTCCTTCAGAGAGATCATTGGCGAATCCTAGGGGATTTCCCAAGAAATCTACACTTCCCAATATTGAAGCGGCGTGCCATTTAATTTGGTTTATATAATGGATCTTTATCGCTCTCAAATAAACGTCAATTGTCTCAAAATGATATTTATCGGAAAAATGATCGAGCTCTATTAAAGCATCTTCAAATTTGATTAACGTGAGGCCCAATGATTTTTTGGTTTTTTGCAATTCATCTGGTAATTTGGATGAAGTAAACGCTGACAAGCGAACCTGTTAAAAGAGTTTATTCAATAAAATCATTTAATTAAATTCTTTATTAATGGATATATATTAACCTGTGTCGATCCGATACTGAAGTGCTCAAAGTAATATCTTTTCATATTATTCGCCAATGATCTGTCCTCAAAATCGTCATAATCACATGGCAAGAACGAGTTCTGCAGCTGTTCTTTGCCATATCCAAGAAATGAGGCGATTTTCAGTATAAGCCTTTCCTCAAGATACAAATTGCACGGCCTAACATCCAGAGTCAAGTACTTAAAAATAAGTGCGTTCTTATTGGGACTGGGCAACATTTTAAGCTTAAGGAGCACGGCCATCTTTTGTAAGTCCTCCTCGGTTGGTACACAGCTGTGCAAGGTCACTTGGCTGGCGGAATCTAGTAGCTGATTATCGATTTGGATGTAAGATATATTTAAATCTATTGACTTTTCCACAGAACTTTCTATGAATTCAGCAATTATGTTCTCCAAGCTAATAAATATAAGCTCTTCGCATGGCTTCAATGTAATTATTGATATGCCAATGCCTTTTGGAAGATCTAGATTTATCTGCAATAAGAAAAATATATTAATCTATCACTAACATATTCAATGATAAAACTTACCTGATACTCATTTGATGCTTGCGGTTTCGCTTTATCAACAATTTGTCTGTTATTAAACGATGCGTGCGTCCAGAGAAGATCGGGCGCCAGAAATGTCTCATTTGGCTTTAGCTTAATATCACAAATTTGCACAGAGCAAATGGGTCCATCCATTTTGGTTGATATTTCCAATTGCCCCGAACCAGGTCTCAATTTTTGAGCAACAAGATGTTGTTCAATGGGTATTATATCCCTATGCTTTGAGCTATGCTTAATGCGTCCCACAACAGCTTCAGAACCAGGCCTAAGGCCATGTTTTTTCGACGGAGACTGTTAAGAAAAACAAATTGCTGCTAACCGTACTTGGAAATGAATTTATGAAAGAAATAGCTTACCTGAACGCACATATTCGCATGACACATAAGTCGACCATTTTCGAATCTCCATGTCTGTGTTGTTGCCCTCTGTTTGTTGGGCGTTCGCACGACGAGCGCAGTTAATTCCGTCGGATTTGGTGGTTTTTCTAAATCCAACACTAATCGCACCGCGCTGGCTTCGTTCGATTGTATCGGTGGTGTGGATCCCTCATGCTCCAACTGGCCATTGGAGTTCATTAGCCACAGTTGCGAGCGATCTCCCGAATTCTTTTCCATAATGATCACCCTTTTATCGTTAACACCCAGCACCAATTGCCTGTACTTTTCGTCTGGTTTATCACCGTCTCTTTTGAATTGATCAAAGGTGTCGTGAAACGCAATATATATAAAATTGGAGTACGTTAGCGTTCTGCTCGAATTCAACACATTAATTGGGAACTCAATTGTGTTGCCTCCCGGAGCTTCCATCGCCAATATTTGCATACCCAAGGGGTCATCCATAACATACGATAATGATGACTGTGGTCGCACTGGCGTTGGCCAAATAGGTTTCGAGCCCTTTTGCGAAAAGTTAATAACCACCTCCGAGAAGTTATCAATTCTGATTGGAGGTGGCAAGCTTCGAGCATCCGTGAATAGTAGAATAAACGTGGCGCCTCTGGATATTATTTCCAATCTCAAGAAAAACATTTCGCACCACTCGTTCCGTACGTTGATGTACAAACTCTGCTCATCATTTATGGGTATGCCCTTCGACCAACAGCAACATTCAATATCGGCGATTCTTACACAGATTAGCGGCTCGCGGTCCCACTTAGCCCAATGAAATGGGAAATTGCAATCGATGGGCGCCGAAATAACATTGCGCGAATTGTTAAGATCCTGAAAATAAATGATAAAAACATAGAATTTTTACTTGAAATAAAGAAAACTTATAATAACAATGAAATTCCTACTCACATTATGTACAATATTGCATTTCTGTGTGAATTCAAGCTGGTGTCCGCTTTTGTTATACAGATGGAAACGCGGTGATAAGGTAACAAATGTGGTGCACGAATACAATCCTCGGCCACGACGAACTCTGATACCAATTGTGTAGCATCCCGGTCCATTTTCCGTACGCAATTCCCTATCCGTAATATTCTTATTCATGCTGAAGCTTTTGCACCACTGCAAATATACATTAAACAAATAGAAGAATAGTTTCGTAAGGGGTTTTCAAATAAGTTTACCTGATTTTTGGAACCGAATGTGCTACCCAGGCGCACCTCCAAGTTGGGTGAGCCTTCTTGATCGGAGAAAGAAAACATCAAGGGTGAAACTTGTCGCGCGGTTTCGTGCTCATCAAATTGTCCAGCTGCAATTTTGTTTGTTCCTTCCTGCTTATAAATTAGGGGAAGACCCGTTTTATTTACAATCCATATGGGCGCACTTATATAAATTTCCATTCCTCTGCCTTGACATGATTGAATCGATATGTGCAGATGCAATTCTCTGTTTTTGGCATCAATCAACTTTAGTTTCAGCTCGACAATGCCATTGTGGTTCGTTGGAATCTTTAACTGGCCAAAGACCTGAAAATTGTCCAATGTGATGCTCAGATGTAGAGGCTGGTATATATCTATATTGTATATATTTTTGCTCTTAAAGGCATTTATTCGGCCCATCGAGCAGCCATTTATGTTGAAAGTTAAATCACAGCAGAGCATATTCTTCAGCATGAGCGGCGACAGAAGTGTTATTGTGTGTCCTGGCATATTCAGATCCTTGTGGGGATACGGCTCCCTGCTTACGCTGACTAGTGTATATAGAACGCTTTTATTGATATCGTAACAAACGTACAGATTTTGTTTGCAATCGTCGCTGCAGTTTTTCCACATGATTTCATCATTACTAAATCCAATATCGTCCGTCTTTGATTTCTTCGAATCGCAGGGAACATGGGAAATATATAGCGAGGCATCAATAAACTTTAGTGGCACGCACTGCTGATCGTTGGGACTGATGGTGGTTATGGCAGAAACGGCATCCGATTGGTTTTTATGTAACACCATTTTCAGAAAGATTTCGTGATCCAATTTGTTGATTACCCTCAAAGGTGACATCACTTTAATGAGTTTTTGCGCGGAACCCATCAATGAAATATCAAAAATGATCCGGGTCTTCTTTTCAAAATGCGAATCCAAGATTGTCGATCGAAAGTATTTGCCAACCTTGTCGATAGAAATTGGTCCAATCAGCGTCCAACCGTGAATCTGCACTAGAATTTGATGCAGATTCAAAAGATGCGAATCAATGTGCCTCAATTTACTTTTTTGACTGAAATCAAAGGTTTTTATCTCTTCGGGTTGCACGGAAATCCAGTTCTTGATTATTTCCAACTGATGCATATCCGCGCACGTCAAATCCCCAAGCTGAGCGTATATTGGCTTAAAGAGGAGCGCAGAGCCCGTTAGGTTTTGCAGGGCGAAGGGAACGAAGGGGGATCGTTGTCGGAAATTTGAGTTTTTCGCATTGTCAAGTGAATGAAAATCGCTTTTCCAGTTCTTGGAAACCATGTGAAACAGTTCAATCAGCGTTGATGTTATGTTTATCTTGAGCAACTGTTTGCTGTTCAAAAAGATTTCAAATCGTTTCTTTTTATCGAAATGGGTCTTCTTGTACTTCCATTTCGCCGAACATTGCCACATTTCGGCAAGGGGTTCCCAACCGCTAAGTCGGCGATTATAATAGTTGAGCGCAACCTCAGTGTCCAGATCGCCTTCGGCGGAGTTGTTCATCCTAAGGTTTTCCACTTCAACGGCATTGGCTTGGAATTTGTACTTGAGCAGAACCTTCGTTAGGGACACTTCGAGGAGGGGCACATCCGCGTCCATGCAATCGTCAATAACACACATGGATATGCAGTTAGCGTCCAGTACGGCGGTTTTTAATTCCATTGCCGGATTCTGTATGGTATTGCGCTTTTGCTGGGACAGCCATAAAGCAGCTTCGTTCAGTTTCCAATTGTTCAGCTCCATTGCGATCCAACAGTTCGTTATCTCGAATCCCATTGCGAGTAACGGTGCAATTTTCTCAAATTCAGAATTCGATTTAGACAGGACACTTGGCGCGGTTGAGGTTTGTGCCGGTATCGAGCTTATCATTCTCAAAAACAGTTTCATATCAATGTAGGACAAGCGTATATTCAATTGTTTCTGTACAACAACATTTAGGCAATTGTTTCTCAGCTCTACGTTCAGTGTGAATGGATCAATAATGGAGAGTGCACTCTCGTCCTCAGCGTCCAAAATGCATGAGAATATTTCCAGGTGATTGATATTTATGGATAGCGGCACACAACTATTGTTTGGCTTGTATGAAATTACGGTTGTGCTCTTTAAAATGATCGCATTAGAATCAAGTCGGTTACACTGTTCTACAAATATGATTTCCGAGTCAGTTACGTTTATAATATATTCGGACACAGATCCATCGATCGGTTGAGTGTGATCCGTTTGTGAAAACGGCGCTGATTTCGGATTAACGGAAGTTGCTGTTAAAGGTTCTTCTTCTAGAAATTTACGTAGGCGTTCTAAAAAGTCCAAAATTCCAATTACCCGCATGTCGTTCAGCATTATCGTATATTTACATAGATTCAGTCTTTTTCGGCAATGGATTTCAACCTGAGCTGAATGCTTTGGAATTGTTTCCTTCTTCGAAGGCTGCAACACGTTCCGAAACACGTTAGCATTATGAACACCATCGCTGGGTCTTTCGTCCACAATCAGAATATTGCTCGATATTAGATCGATGTCTTGCGAGCCGTCGCTCAACATATCGATTTCCAGTTGCGATCTTATAAAGTGCACGCACGCCAAAGGCTCATGGACAAAGTCTGGCATGGCGTTTGTGTTTTGGACCATTAGGATGGACACGTCTTCCAGGAGTATCCTTATCGAAAGCAAAGTAATGATGTTTGTGGTGTCTTCGTTCTTTGAAAATAGACTTAAAGCCGAAAAGGCTTCAACTGATGGACCAGCATTATTAAAGCTATTGTTATAAACATCATCTATATGCTCGCCAATATTGTTATTTAGAAGGCCGCGTATCAGTTTATAGTTTTGAATATTGAGTGTTGCGTTCAGTTTGGAGAAAGTGCCCTTTACGCTAATGTCCGGACAGACGCGTATACTATCCGTTGTCAGATTACGTTCGACTTGCAGATCAAGATAGCACGATTCCTTAAAGAGTCGACTTCCCTTCACGAAGCACGTATTTGCAATGTTTATGAAAACTTCTTTATCATAATTGGTTTCCAATTTATCCACACTACGTTCGCCCGAGAACAAGTTTATATTGACCAAATCGATGCGCATAACATCCAATATTTCATCCTGTACTTTATTTGCCTTTCCTTTTTTGCTTATGATGCACTCGTCGCTGGAGAAATGAAAGCTATTTTTCAGCGTCAACTGCCCCAAATATGCAATCAGAACATGATTGCTATTGTAACAGGCTGGGAGTACAATTACTGGAGAGGCCGCTTGAATGCAGAGCTTAATTTTGGTCGGCTGCAAGTTTTGGATCTTATCCACCTTATGTTTCTTCAACTTTCGAATTACGGGCTGCGCAAAAAGTATAAATTGTAATTGTAAAAATACGAAATTGGTAAGATCTATAATACGTTACCGTTTGTAATTGCAACAATTCTTTGACAAACAAATGTAGCTCGACTATAAAACGCTTGGTGTGAATATAGTGCACCGATGACATGTTAATCCAAAGAACTGCATCAGCGCTAATGCTATTCGGTGTTTCAACGTCCAAAAGTTTTCTGCAAACAGAAAGTATTCTTTAATACATATTCAGAAAATATCATATTGTAGTTAACCTTTTATAAACAAAATTTAAGGCCTCGGTGCCGCTCGTTAAAAAGCGCTCTTTGTATGTGTGTCCAAATTTAGTTAGATCGTAGACAGTTATTGAACCCAAGCAGCCTTCGACAGCTTTAAAGTTAGCTTCTTGAATAATGGAAAATGTCGCATTGGATACATTTATCCTTGATAATACTGATTCGTTTCGAGTAGGTGTGAAATTCAACGATCTAATAGACACATTCAACTTCTTGCTAAACTCATTTACACCTAAACAGATATGAAACAATGAATATTATTTGCAGTTAAAACGTGTACAATGTTAAGGTACTCACTGTTGGGCAAACTATTTTTCTTTTCCGCCAAAGACTGTGTCTCCTCCGTATTGGCCACTAGGCCAAAGAAGTCAAATATCGTATACCATCTGTCGACACAAATCGTCAGGTTCAGGCAGTTAAACTCAATTGAGTTTTGCGTTTCAATTTTGGTTTCGGCAGGTTCCAGAAATATGCGCCTGGTGTGTGACCTGTATATAACTAGATTGTGGCTTTTTCGATCGCCAATGTCATTTGATTTGCATAGACCAGTTCTATGTTTTTTATTCTCCTTCAGTTTTATATTTTCACACAGGTTGGAGATGGATGTTGATATTGACTTGTGCTTGTTATAGTAGCTGGGTAAGTCTGGACACGATGACGATGTTCGGCCTTTTCTTTGAAATGACTTTTCAAGATTAATTGACGTAACCATATTTCTGAATGGCGATGACATATCCGACTTCAGGTCTTCCATTAGCACTGAGTTTAAAACTACTTTAAGATCTTCGTCGTTTCCCCTCATCCGATGTTTTACAAAGAAGTCCTTGAAAGTCACGTTCACCAAGGGTTCATGGCTCTCATTTTGTAAATTTATTTCAAGCACAGGCACTGAGAATTTTATAGTTGTCTTGAGTCGTTGCACATCGGTGATGTTTGCATTCGTCACATTTGCATTCTTCATATTCAGTTTCACATCCTCAGACGTCGCACCATTTGAGAAGTTCGTCGCATTTTGTATGGACTCTATTATATTTTTATATTGCTCGCGATAAAGTGTGACCTTTAATGTTTCAACCATGCTTCCTTCAACCTTTAAAGACAATTCGGAAATCAATCCAATGATTGTTGGTTAAGGATTATTGGTTCTCAAATATAATATTAAATACACTCACCAAAAGTGTTTGAATTTGCCTTTCTCCGTCCTTTGTGTCGTTGCATCCCGTATAAACATTTAAGGAGATTGCAGTGTCGTGTAATATGGGAAACGCGTCCTGTTTGTTTTCGTACATTTTGCTAGCGATTGGTAAGGTGTATGTCCAATCTTCCTTTTGTTCATCAATATTCAGTGAAAATAAATTGATGTTTTTCACCTCTATTACGTATTTCACTATAACATCCTCACTAATTTTTTCTGTGTTTTGTTTACTATCATTATTGCGAAAACTAATTTTACCCAAATTCGCGATGAAAACCTCTTTACTTTCATTCGAAATAGGAAGAACGATTATTGGACTACTTATAATAACATCAAGCCTAGAATAAAAGAGATGGAAAAAGATATAATTTATCCAAATTATATATTTTTTTTATCACTTACGATATTAATGTATTCTCTCCATTCTTATTTGGTTGGGGTGGTTTTGTCTGATAATTGACCTCTTTTATTTGTTGCACAAATTCTTTTGCCATATCAGTTGCCTTGTTTCCGATTGAAGTCAAAAATTCTCTAAAATTCAAAAATAAAAAATGTATCAAAAATCAATTTTTAAGTATTACACAGTTTAAGTTTACTTACTTTAAACTCTGTTTAAAGCTTGTTATGCAAAAATTAAAGTCTTGCAAAAATCTGGGGCTATGGGTATAGGAAACAGATGCCATTCGTACATGAAGCGTAACGGCATTATTATCACTCCAATTATTTGTAAAACTAAGCGCATCAATTTGATCACATTTTTCCTCTTCACTATTGTTCAAGTAAATTTCGTTGGAGAGCTTATTCAGCACCGATTGACGGTTCGTTTCAGATTCTGGGTCTCTGCCAATGGACAAAATTCGCTGGTACCGAATACCCTGAGGCGTAATATCGATAATTTGTATTCCTCCCAGCGATCCAATAATTGACAAGCTCGATTGCAATGAAACGTTGATTTTAGCCTCGCTTATTGTCAGCGTTCCCACTTTACGGGCAAACTCAAATTTATCTCGTTTTATGGTATACAAAATCAAAACGTTTAACCGATAAAAATCGAAAATAATTTCGTGTTGATTATTATTAGGAGAGCCCTCTGCTTCTTTAAGCTCTAATGCAGGCTCTTTCAAATTCTTATCCTGAACGTTTTCAAAAATCTTTTGACCACGAAAAATGCGTTCAGCAAAATTTAAAAGCTCAAGTATAGTCTCCTGGTTGGCTGAAAAAATAAGAAAAATAATTACTTATTATTCAAAAAATATTCGAATGCACTTACCTATTATTTCCAAACTATTAAAAGAAATTTTTGATGTGTGTAGATAGGATTTATCCGAATCCGATGCAGTAATATTGATATCAATATTAATAAGGGCATTTAATTCAGATTCCTCACAGCGATCCATCGATGACCCTGAAAGTATAAATACAATCTTTAATTTACAATAAAAAACAAGGTTGAATTCCCTAGTCAACAATATTACTGAAAAGTTTAAAATACCAGAATTTTGCATGGAATACAAATTATGTGTCTATCTGATTTATCTTTATCTTATACATAAATATCCGCATGAAAAAACTATATGCAAAATGATATAACAGACACTGAACCAAATACAAATGTAAATATATATCTCATTTCTTTCATTCTCACAAAACAATCGGAAAAAATTAAAAAAAATTAAATTTACGTACCGCTTTGAATATTTTGTACTGCTTTTTTAATAATATGCGGACTTGTTGGCCTGTGGTAGTCAGTATGGTCTGGTGATCCCGGTGTAACAGGTGAGCAAGCTGTACTTTGTCTTAGACTTCCAGAAAAGCTATCCATACTGAAAATAAAAGCATGTTTGCATTTAAAATGAATTGTCGAAAAATTTGACAACGGTACAAAGTTATGGATGCATGGATTAAATGGATATTCTAACACAATTGTCACTTTCATTATCCCGGTCGGCGCTCAAGAAACGCGTTCAGATTCCGTTTTATCCTGACACCATCTCCTTGACACTCCCGGCGATGTGAACATTATGCTGGTAGCGTTCACTCTGTTGATAGCGCGGCGCGTGACAAAAGCGAGAGCATCGACACAGATGATGTTGTCGTAGTTGGCGATGTCGGTGCCAACGACAATATAGTACAAATATTTATAAGACATGTTTATAGTTTCTATTTCAATTGTAACTGTAAACTATGTTTTATCTAAATAATATCAGATTCGTTTTGGAATTCAATCATTCAAGGCAATTAAATTGATTTATGTCTGAAATTTGTTTTGTTTTTAATACTTACCCAACATTTCGATGACTGGCCACCAATAATTCAAAGTCTGGACCAAATGATTGGATTGCATCCACAAGGAGTAATCCATGGACAGACATTGTTATTGTCGTCTCTCTGCCCTTTGTGACTAAACCGGCTTTTGCGCCAATTATTTGCAATTCGGCAATGCTCTTTTCCTTCGATTGCATTTCGATGATCAGTTGACCTATCACAAACTGCACAACCAAATGGCTGCCATCAACATTATAATACGGATGATTAATCTCATCTGTGTGGTATTTGTTTTCTGCTTCGGCGGATGCTGTTTTACTTTTCAAGCGTGGGTTATTTTTGATTGGATAAATGATGCTTAAGAAATGTTTTATTTTCTCCTCATTACCGTGTATTAATATCATTGGACACATTCCGAATAGTGTAAGTGATGGATATTCCGGATCGGATGTGAACACAATACGTTGCTCGATTGTGAGCGTGATATTAAATTTGTCGATTAGATGAAAATTCGAAGAAGTCTTTAAGCTGGCTTGCCACCTTTCTTGGTATTTGCATATTAAAACTTGCAAATTTGTAAAATTTATTGTGTACGTATTATAAATTTTACTATGCAATGCCGATTCTAGTTGCGTGTTTTTATTTATAAGATCTCTGTACAAGTTTTCCTGAATTGTGGGAGATTCTGAGCCGCTTTTCTCTGATCCAGGAGGAGTGGAACATGGAGTCATGTAAGTTTCCTCATCCTCACCATCTTCATCTGTGTTTACAGTATCCTCTGGTTTTGAAATGAAGGTTGAGCTCTTTTTTTGAAAATCAGATTTAATTAATTGAAATTTTCCGAAATCCATTAGAACCATCAAAGAATTTTCAATCTTGTAGTTTTCCAAAAATATAATACGAGGCGCAAAAACCTCAATTTCAAAAGTCCAGATTTTTCGATTTGCCTTAAAATAAATTCGGATTAATAAATAAACAAATTTTCCTAAAAAAATGTACAGTATGTTTTGTTTTAGATTTATTTTCTAGACTTTCTCATTAACTCACCTCATTTCCAAGAAAAATCTGATTCCAAGAACTTAGAAATTTGTTTTCTTTTTCATTAAATTTATCTCTTGTTAAATACTGCACTTTATTAGATTTGGTAAAAAAGTCTAATAACCAGTTAAGTACGTCTTGATTATATATTAGATCCAAGCTCTTTGATTTTATACTAAGTCGATATTGTAATTGGTCATCATTTTCATATTGTAATTCAAACAATGGATCCGATTTGTTTGTAGAAACTACTGCATTTTTCAAATCGACTTGGTTTATTGCAGTCGATCGATCGGTTTGTGGTTTTATTAAGTAGCAATGTTTCGAATCTTTGTTGGTTTTATCAAGCAAATAAACTTCTCCTAACGATATTCCTACTACATAGGAAGTGAACAAAGGATTACATCGTAGGAAAGATGATAGATTATTAAACTGCATTTCTATATATTTGTTATCTTCACTCTTAATTGATTCTTCGGATTGCAAGATAACGAACCCCTTTAGAAGTTCGATAGTGAAATATCCGAAAATTGTGTCGCACTTTAAGTGAGACTGACTTTGTAGCGAGTGTTCAAGTGCTACCAAAATGTCATCTTCTAGATTTTGTAAGGACTCGTCCTGCTCTGTGGGAGCTGCAGAGTTGGTACCATACCAGCCCATCCAGTTAGGGAACCAATGGAATAACATTCGTTTGCCTTGGACGTGGTCGGACTTAATCGAAATTCCCTTTGAGAATACTTTTTCAAAACAAACCCTGCGTAAAATAATTAAATCTGCGACTTTTCTATCACCTTCAATGTAAGATTTAAATACTTTGTCTTCGGTGGACAAATTTTCGTTGGGATTCAATATAACCGCCTGATAAATTCGCATATACCGCAGATTTTGCTGAAGTGTTAAAAACTTCTCGTCTTGCTTCTTAAGCTCACGGCCGTGGCAAATGAGAACATATTTCCACCACAATTTTGGATTATCCCTAATACTGATGGTTGGTCGTTTTAAACGATATTCACATATATCTTTTATTTGTTGAATTCCAGCCAGCTTATCTTGTATTTGATCGTGCTGGACCTGCAATGGCATTAAAATAATAATGATTAAAGCAATTCATTAAAGAGCAATCAACTTTTACATTACTTACCTTAGATAGCACAATTATGACCTCAGGTACTAAGAGATCACAGGACACTCGGGGCTTGTCTTTTGAGCGAATCACTTGTGGGGACTTTTCACGTTTCCATCTAGCTATCGCACTAATAGGTTTAATTATAAATTCATGAGGTCGTGTTTGACACGTGGAATTCATGTTCGTTAGTAGTTCCTGATTTGTAAACTTCTGACACTTAATATCATCGTATAATGTATCCCAGTACAGCGACAATTCTTTCAACTCGACGATTTTAAAATTAATATCATTATTAATCGTTTTGTTTGAACCAGTTACCCAGTTACAATCACAGCTTTGCGCAGTCAGCGAGCCAATTTTGATGCCAGTGGCTATTCGGCTTTTGCCCACGTCAACGATGTCCTCGTATCGGAAGTGAACATCAAATATTTTCAGCTCAATGTTATCAATAATATTTGTTGCCATATTTGTGCCATACTTCAGCCAGTTATTGTACGAAGAGAAGTAATACGATTCAATTTGCTTTCCTTTTTCTGATCGCCAATTGGCCTCCGCTGTGTCCAACACAGATTGCTTATACTCCAAGTTAAGGTGCTTTTCCTTAACATCATCCCAGTTCTCGAAGTCCTTTGGACAAACTACACAAAACAAACCCTCCACGGAAATACACCATGGCGATGTCCGGATCTGACGAACCGGCACCTGCAGCTTAATTTTGCCAATGCTGCCTGCGGACACTTCTATTGGTAATCCAAACGAGCGTAACGCATCCTTGCGGATAGGTATGTTTTCGAGTTCGACCTCACCTAAAAGTGACACAAATTAAATGTTTATTTCGTAATTGTGTACGATTGTATTTACATACCTGATAACAGTGCAACAGACAGTTGAGCAGAGTTTAAATTTTCTAAATACTTCCCGAGATAAGTATTTAAGACCCACGTAATCAAATCCCTTAACATTATTAAGTTCTTGGAACCTCACAGGTGCCTTCAATATTAAATATTTTAAGCCTCCTTTCGATATCAGGTGTTCTGATATCAAAACAAACACAAAACTCAATTTTGTAGACTTATTACAAACGAAAAATCATAACATATGATTTCGATAACAAAAAGCTGGTGTTGTTAACCAACCCTAAGAATACTGATTTGGGAATGAAACTGTTTTGGAACATTGCAACAAAAAATTAACAATTTTGGCAATTAGCCTATAAATCGTTGTCAGACTGTCGAAAGTTGTCATAAAATTTGACTAGCATTATTTATAAGCTATATTTAAAACTTCATGGACAAAAAAAGAAACGATCCTCGCCTTTGTTTTACCAACAATGCATATTGCTTAAGTGCTTACTTATTTAAAGGATAAATGTGATTACATATATTTTAAAATATATATTGAAACATGTAGAAAATTTAACAATTATTTACTTTTTATTGTTTACTGGAATGCACGCGAGTGTTAGCTATTATAAACTTATCGATAGTATCTAAAATATCGCAGTGCTTGTCATAGAACCACACCTCTTATAAATGCACCGCCTTACATGTTATTATTGTGATTCCAAGGCACAAAAACAACCAATTACTGTTTCTTATCTAAATTTATATTAAATCAAAAAATCGTTGTTAAAATGGACTCAAAACGCACCTCTGCCAAGCCAAAACAAAATTTAGAGGTAAAAACACATGTTTCTGGTTTAAATAGGTTTGTGCTAATGATTTATTGTATTTTGAAGGCATTGCTCAGATTAGCTGTTCAGCACTCTGGAAAAGATGACGAAGCGTTGAAAACAAATCCTGTTGAAACGGATGTTAAGGTAAATTAAGTCCCAATAAAACTACGTACATATGTAATAGAATGCCTAAGCTTTTATATACATATTTACATTAAACATAAAATCGATAGCGAATTTTCGTAAGTTCCAGAACTTTCCCGAAAATATTTGGTTTTCTTTATAAGTTATGAATATAACATATGGCTTATATGTAAATCTTTTCAGAAAAAAGAGTTCTTTCAATGCGCACTGAAAGCAATGAAGGGCGATGACTTAGAGGCTGCTCTGTTGATTTTAAAAAGTGGAAGGACAAACGTAGAACAGAAAATGGATAGCTTGGACTTAATACGAGATAAAATAGATAATATTGATCATGCAAACTCCTTTGTGAAAATCGGAGGCGTAAATTTCATATTGCACTATATCAGAAAACCAGATGCTAATTTAAGACCACAATCGATTTACATTGTGGCAGAGATGGCACAAAATAATGAATTTTGCCAGAACTATTTCTATAATGAACGTATAATTCCTGTACTTACTCAAACTATGAATGACGCTGACGAAGACGTAGCTAAGAGCTCTATTTTTGCTATATCATCGTTAATTCAGAACTTTCAGCCTGGTTTCAATGAATTTCTGCGCATTAAGGGTATTCAGGCGCTGGTGTCGTGCTTAAAATCTACCCATAAATCAGTGTACATAAAAGCGGCCTTTCTTATAGGATCTTTATCTTCGCGTGACAGCTCAGTTCGAGGTAAGAAATTAAACATGAAACATTTTTTTATATTTCGCAATATAAACAAAACTCGTATTTACAGATCTTATTAACAAACAAAATGCTGCCTCGATTTTATTAAATAATCTGGAGAATAAAAATGAATACGATAACAAACTGGAAGCTACTTTAAGCGCTCTCTCTGCGCTTTCAACAAATTGTAATTGGAGCAGCACTCAAAACCAAAATGCGGATGCTGAGGCTATTCTTAAGCTAATTATAAACAATAAGTCGTTGTTGGAAGCTTGCGAAGTAAGTATGGGATTATTTAAATTCTTTATAATTGTGGTTAGTTGCGAAACAATGGCAAGAATGCCACATTGATTGAAAAATACGCAATGCAAACGTATATGAATATTTATCTGATTAATTTTTCTTTTATTTTTAGGAGATGGTTAACTTTGCGCAAAACATTTTGAAGAGTATGACTAAAAAATAAATCAGGTATATATATAATAAAATACAAGTTACAAGTTATCTTAACAATGCATTTGTTATTTTTTAGTTCTACTTTCGTTGGAAAGGGACCTGCTTAAAATCGCCGCTAAAACTTGAGAACTCCAATGCCTTTAAATCTGTTAACAGAACAAATTTGTTGCCAATATTATTGAACAAGAAAATTAATGAAGAGTTTGTGATACTACCAATTTACTTATTTTTATTGACAACTGCTCATTCTATAAATTGAACATTAACTAACTACATCGGAAGATGGATGAAACTGGCTGAAATAACCTGGATATTGATTTTTATATACGTACGCAAGTCTACGGACCTAATTTAATCTATACGAATCTGTTCCATTTTTTGTACACAAACAGGTACAATGGGCGAGAATGGGTTAAGGATTTGGAGTTAAATGATTCTTTAAATATGGAAGATAGATGAAATAAAACAAAAATATTTAGAAAATTAAGACAGAGTTATTTATTTGTGTGTTGAATGATGGATTGTCTGTCTTTAAAGCTGCGTAAACTCCAGACATATAAACACAAGTTTCAGAAATGAAATTATTGCTTCTTGTCTCGAGTGCTACCGATCTTTAGTACATATAATTGATAAATGTACTTGAATTAAAACACATTTTAAGATACATATAGTACACGAATCCGAAAGGCTCTAAAGTCCTATGCTGGTAACGTATCAAAATCTTCGCCAACATAAACGATAGGCACGTGGATCTTATCCTCAGTGGATTCAAAAATGTAGTCGCACAATTTGTTACGTTGTAAAGATATATTCCAATCCATCACTTGTACGGCATGAAGACTTTCCGCTTCATTATGCTGCCGTAAAACCATTGAATCCTGTAATTTAAGCTCATTAATATTATATTCATTTGTCTAGCATAACGTACCTTGATCTTTTCCCACTTGTCGTCAACATCCTGTAACCAGCTTAGCAACAAGCGTCCGTTAAAACGACAGCGTGCACTCTTCTCTTTCTCATCTTGCTCCGGAGTAATCATATTATAAATTTCATCATCCTTTAAAAATGTACAAACGGAGTATGGCGCACATTGTCCAGATATACTTCTAGCCGCTTTTGAGTGAACGCGAATTATTTCTTGCTCAACACTTAAGCAGAGCTTTTCCCGTTCTACAATGTGCTCTTCGGCCAAATCTTGCCGGGCTTTTTCTTGCTGAATATAAAAGTCTCGCATGCTCTCAGGAATGACGTCTGGTATTTTCATATCCGGGGTATTTACATTTTTAGCTAAAAGGTAGGTTCGCTTGGTAAGGAGATAATCATTATAGCCCTGTGGGGGCCTGGGTTTAACGGGATACAGATTTTTCCATTTCCTTTCTATTTGCCGGCGAATATTTAAAAACATCTGAAATCCGTTGGTAAACGGACTATCATGTGGATGAGATTCGCCAGAGGCCATTGAAGTATCCGCATGCGAGTTTTTCGAGTTATCATCATTATTTTTGGGCCTTATTTTACGTTTCCGCGGATGCAGATCAACATTTGACGATGAGATTATTTCCTTGGACGATGACGTTGATGATGTCGAAGGACTCGGTACATTCGGTAAAACTTCCTGGTCGAATTGATTCTGTTGTATAGGACTCGCCGTCATATTTGTATAAGAACCTTTAATGTCGGCATTGTCATTGGCATGGTTCGACGATGCTGGCGACGGAGAGCTGCTTTGCATTTGCGGTGAAGAGTTGTTGGAGCTGCGTTCAGCGCTTGTAACACCACTTCGATAAGAGCTACGTAATACTCTTAAGTTCTTTTCGTCATTAAACAGTTTGATATTCTTATCATCGAGGATTGTCGAGCAGGCATTATTTATTTTCTGTGGACTCTCATGAGGACTAAGGCATTGATTAGATAGCACAGTATCTATTGAATCACTATTTGAGCTGACAACATAGGGTAATGCTGCATTTCGGGACGCAGCTACTTTGCCAGTCCGCAGGACATTGCCATCGGTATCAATTGAACAATTCTGCTGGGGTATTACAATTTTCAATGGTGGCACCTTCAAGCCACCATTATATGAGCTGTCATTGCTCTTATAATCCTCACTGCCCTCTGTCTCATTTTCAATGTCCACAGTCTTGTTTATTTCCAGTTCCTTATCAGCAACTGTTGTACTTATTTTACTTCCAGAAGGCGAGCTCTTGGTGGATGCCAATTTCGAGTTTTTTTCCAACTTCGAGGATATTTTCAGCGAATTGGTTTTTAAATCTTTTAAATTATCTAAATCTTTTCGTTTCTTCTTCTTTATGTCGTCGCCATGTTCTTCGAAGTCTTCCTCAACATCTGAAAAACTTCGCTTTGTGCTCGTTACGCTTTGAGCTATGTTTTGCTCAGCATTTTTTCCATCCGTTGTAGTAGAATCCTCTGTGGATGGCTTCTCCTTAGTATCAACAATTTCTACTTGCTTTTCCGTAGCACTGACTTCTTCAACATCTGTCTCTCCTTTCTTATCATTTTTCTTAGAATGCGTTCGCGATGTCTCTAAAAATAATTGGTAATATTATTATATTATATTTTTAAATGTTTTTATGATTTGCAATAAGAAAGGACTAAAGAAACTATAAAACTTCCCTTATCAATTCCCATGAAAATAAGAACTCTCGAGTTAATTTCTGATATAAAAAAAATGTATCACGATTTTGCCAATGAAGACACTTTAATACAATATTTGTGTCAGATATAAAGAATAATGCAACAATTTATCGACAATTGAAAATATCAAATTATTTGCAATGTAACTAAAATGTTAAATTGTGTGAAAAATAAACGAAAAAAGCATATGTAATTGATATTAAGTAAAAATAAAAACGTTTTTTTGCTTCTCACGGTAATCCGTCCATTGACCCTACATTTACTGTCCGGAAAAACGAGACTACAGTTAAAGTAGTGCCATTTTTAATTTTATTAGGTGACAGAAATATAAAACCCCTCCCAGTTTTTGTTTGAGGACACTGTACACTGCCTGCAAATACATACAAACTCATAACTATATGTTTTTATATGCATGTATGTATGCATGCATAAATATATATACACAAACAATGCTGCAGGAATAATAACTGTTTTAGGCGTTATCCATAAGATATTCCAGCAAGAGAAAAGTCTGCTGAGCTAATGACGGAAAAATGATATCACGCTCAAACACACACGCACAGTCAAGCGCACTCACACACGCGCACGCACACATGCACATTTGATTGCACGCTCATATTCGATTTATTTTTTATTAGTTTTGTTGAGTATATTACGCCCGTACACTTATGCTTGGCAGCTCCGAATGGCTTAAGGATTTGTTGTATGTATACGTTATTGTAAGTATGTACTTACGCAATTGCACACACGTACAACGGTACAGATGCGTTTACATATAAACATAGATTTGTATGTTTTGGTTTACCTGTTGAGGACGTTGCTGTCATTTGGATTAATAAAGCCATCTGTTGTCTTTCCGACATGGGGGTATTTGAACTGGGTCTAGCTGGTGTGACCCCTGTTGTATATCCTATCCCCTTTGGTCTTGGGGGTGGCATAATACACAAATTCAACAGCAAACACGAAAACTTAAAATGTTGAACAAAAACAAGAACTTAGACTGAACAGCAGTGTGACCGTAAATTGTAAGTACAAAAATAACAGCCGTAAAACTATCGAATATATGCTACTCATGTGGTATTTTTTAACGAAAGTCCTCAACAATTAACGAGCCTTAAACCTTTTGGGATCTTAACGCAATCTTTTTAATGAAAAGTGGTTACTAATAAAAACTTTCCTTTTGTAACAATTGTCTAACTGCCAATAAAAACCGTTTAACTTGCCGTTTTATATTACGTGGAAAACAAAATTTAAATATATTTCTTTCATTCTGTAAACCTTTTAACAATTTTTCTGTACTCGTAAACAATGTTTGAAATCCTCTTGAAATTAAAAGTAAAATCCCGGACGCGGGAAATTTATGAATTAAACAATATAATCACAATAAAGGGCAAATTGTTACTTGGGAAATATACAAAATCGATGTAATTAAAACACATTTTACTTTTATCAAAGGTGCCCAAATTTTATTTGTACTGGGCGCTTGTTATAGGTATTCATACATTTTTTTTTTTGTTTTTTTTATATATTTTTGTTTTATATTTTCTGCACTATATAATTAACGTCTGGCAGGTGCCCGGCCTCTTCCACGTCCCCGTGGACCACCGCGTCCACGGCTGCCTCTGCCTCTTCCACGATTTCCAACACGTCCACTGTCCTTTTTCTTTGACTTCGACTTTGGAGTATCATCTATAAGCAAAGTTTCCAAGGGCAGACTGTCCGGTAAGATAAAGTAACGTATGTTGTTTCCACGAATGCTCAAGGATTCCAAGTGCACTGGATCTCTATTTTTGATGGTCATTTTAACGCTTTTGAGGTGGGTATTCATTGCTACGTCTACTCCAGTAATTGTTCCATGAATTTGAGTGCCATTTTTTAGTTCAACTGTCACCGTCTCGTGACTGAGCTTCATCAGAAATCTAGGATAAATATGAAACGAGTACACGTTATATATAAATATATTATATTTTGCAATTAACAATAAAAAAAACTCAATCGCATACATCACAAAACCATTATCCCTTATTTACCCTTACTTGGGTGTAGTGCATAACAAGGACTTGATAGAATTATAAAAATGGAGTACAACAAAATAGTTATAGAAATGTAGAAAATCGTGCTCTGAAGCAGAATAATAGCAACATATTAGATGTGCAAACGTTTTTACCTTATACATGATATGCAGAGGTAAATCTATGAGCTTCCAGTTGTTGTTAAACTCTTGTGACACATACGTGTTAATAAATAACATTTCCTTAGTAGACTAACAAGAATCTTTAAATTTGGCGCTAAAACTTTGCACAACCCTTACATACGAACACACATTAACTAGATATTGGTCGACGGGGTCGTCTGTGGGTTACATACAAGCTGCACTAAAGTGACAAACATACATCTTAATACTGGAAAGCAATACAAATATTTTGGTTTTCATTAAAATTTGCATGAACATACAATACAAACGTATGTGCACATGCTTATTTGTATTCACACACATATACGTATAAAAAAAAAAAAAAATAGCAACCATGTTTATGTATGAAACATGTCTGTGTTGTTGTCACAAAATTCACATACCTCACCAGTTTCATTTTTGAATTATATGTTTGTATTTCAATACACAGCTACAAATATATAAAACTTTGTTTGAAAAATGAACACAACTTCTTGCCAATGTGAGATAAATAAAATCTAAGCTGCGCCGGTAGTAAAAATGAATTAAGTATCAAAGCCGCATCATTTGTTATCGATATTTATGTGCAACACTGTATTTTGTGCTGTCACGATGGCGTCACATTTTTATAAAATTTACAATTTACATTAACACTGATATTTTAATGCCTTATTAGCCCTACAAATTTTTTGAATTTTATAGCTTCCCTTTTTATATTATATTTAATAAGAATAGTTATTTGTTCAATTGTCATGTTTCCATAATAAAAATAATTGAATATATATTAAAATTGATATAAAATATTGTACGTTTTAATAACCAAAAATCAACAATAGTTTCCAAAATTAAATTGTTATCTTAACACATGCGTTAAATATAAAAACTAGCCTGATTGATCTGTTTCATCTCGTTCGTTTCGCTGCCTTCTCGTTCGTTCCAAAATCGCAGACAGTTCTGTTTAATTTTAAGGCGTGATAGATAACCTTATAGAACACTTTTTTTCAACTGTTTCTTAACACTGCATCGTCTGTGCCAAAAAGAACTTAGCCAGTATTAAATAAACTAGCAGCATAAATAAGTTTGTAATTATGTGGCTATAAAAGTGCGCAGCAGTAAAAATTGATATAAAAGGAGAGGCACTACCTTGTGCCCTTTGAAATACTCAAACGGACCCACATATAGTTATTGGGCGATGGCGTGTTTTTACGAACACCGAATAGATGCTTATGTGATACCTTTTCTTTTCTTATTTAGTCATTTATTTGCGCAAGGATACAGCACAGGTAATGTTATAAATATTAACAGAATTTACACTTATTCTGGCATTACCAGTGAATATTTCAATGTGTTAGTTTCATGGCTTTTGATTGAATTTATGTTTTGTTTTTGTATGCAAAATACACAAATGCCTGTATACAAGTGTGTACACACTCACACGTACATATTTTTTGCGTATGTATGTAAGTATGTCTACATGCGGCTTTGTCATTTTTCTGCAAAACAGACAGCAAATTTTTATTTATATTAAATGTTGTCATCTTTGAGAGCAGACTTTTTTGTAGTAAATGATAAGACACTCGACTATAAAAGTATTCGACAGCATAGTTGCAGACAAAAGCAATAGCACAACAACAACGAAGAATTCTCATGGGCGTGCTTAACTACAAGATACCCAACTCCAAAGTTAGAAACATCGTTTGAAATAGCTTCCCATTGGGCAATTGGAATAAGACGCATTAACTAAGCAACAAAACAGCTGTTTTAGAGATACGAAAAACCATGCTATATAAAATATATACAGAATTTAAAAAATATTTTAGTGATATGGCGAATGATAACGAATTGATTAGGATTATGCATTAAAGCTGAAGTAAAGGGGGCTTACACCATATAAACACAATAGGCTTAAAGTTAACACTTTATTTGATATTATTAAACTGTTTAACTGCAACATCTTTTATTTAATATTTCAGAATGGGTTGAAATTGGAAAGAACTCGTCATTTGAATGTGCGTCTGAACAAGAGCCTGCAACATGGATATTTAATAATTTAACCAATTTTAAATTTGATAACAGGTATGCCAATTTACCAATATTATTTTATACATATTGAATATCAAAAATATTAAGTACTCTATTAAAATAACTAAAAAGATGTGAGTAGTTTTTGTGCCTGGCCTAAGTAAAGCTAATTGTTGTCAGCGACATATTCAATATCTATACAGCTAAATTGGAATACAATCAGCAAACTTTGTAAAATAAGCTCTTATATTTAAATGATTTAAATGGGTTTTAAAGATTACCTGTGTCAAGCTGTCCACTTTTTTAAAACTAGACTTCAGAGTAAGATGGACCCAAGCATATGACATATATTTTTGATATCTTGTTTTCTATTTGATTCTAAAGATATTTTAGCTAATGTTAAGAATGATTTTATTTTTCTTCACCTTAAATATATCAATTTCAAATATATTATATTATTAACAAAATAATTACTTTCAGATTTACAACAACAGCTGATATTATAAAATCGGATGAAAACAGTAATGACCCAAATGATGAGGATAAAAAGTATTTAAATATACTTCACATACGTGGAGTAAATATGTCGGATGGTGGGAATTATACATGTATAAATCCACAAACTAATGCATCCGTGGAATATAGTTTACAGCCATTCCTTCAACCGAAAGTTATTGAAAGCACCGTTGAAAATATAAAAAGGAAAATCAAGCAAAGTGCCATTATATATTGTATATTCGAAATTTACCCACAAAACATTTCGACAAACAAGCAGCTTAAATGGCTTAAAGATGGTAGCCCTTACGCTTTCATAGATAACCTGTCCACAATACATCGACTGAGCGATACACAATTGAACTTTACACTAGAATTTCCAGAGCTGTATAAAAAGGAAAATGGCACATATAAATGTGTTTTGTATGGCGAAAATGAGGCTGAGATCATTTCTAAAGAAATAACTGTGCTTGTAATGGAAGTACCACAGATAAGCATAGATTTTGTTAAAGCTGTTGGTGCAAGCCAAATATTCCTTAACTGGACGGTTAATGATGGAAATGATCCAATTCAAAAATACTTTATACAGTTTTCCCAGGAAGGCTCGCCCACGTACAAGTATTATAAAGATGTTATAAGTGGCAAAAATACATCATACGTTTTGGATTCGTTCAGTCCCAATACAACATATAATCTACGCATTACAGGAAAAAACTCTATTGGCGATGGTTTACCGAATCAATATCCATTTGGTGTTACTACCTTGGATCATGATCCCATTTTTATTCCAAAAGTTGAAACAACTGGAAGTACTGCATCAACTATCACGATCGGATGGAGTCCTCCCTCCCAAGAGTTAATTGAATATATTCAATACTATGAGCTGACTGTCTCTGAATCTGGGGATGTTCCCAAATTAATCGAAAAGGCAATCTATCAACAAAACTCAAGAAATTTGCCATATATGTTTGATAAATTAAAAACCGCCACAGACTATGAATTTCAAGTGCGCGCATGCAGCGATCTAACAAAAACCTGCGGTCCCTGGTCCGAAAAAGTGAATGGGACAACAATGGATGGCGTCTCAACGAAACCGACGAATTTGAAAATTCATTGCAATCAACAAAACATTTCCAGGCTTAATTCCATCTCCATAAGCTGGAATATACCCAAAACACCAAATGGTAAAATAATTTCATATTCAATTATCTTAGAGGGAAACTATACGTACTATAATCAAGAGGGCAACGTACTCACAGAGAAGTGGGGCCCAAAACTAAGAAGAGTTGACGAGCCCAGCCACAAAACAGTTTACGAAGGCGTTAGTCCAAATACAAATTACACTGTTACAGTATCCGCCATAACGAGGCATAAGAAAAATGGTGAAGCTGCTGTCGCACATTGCTTTATGCCAATTTCTACGCCCGAATCAACGGGTAAAACAATTTGGACAAAAGTTAAGAATGGCCCAAAATATGTTTTAAAGTTGTATTTACCGAAAATAAGTGAGAGAAATGGACCTATATGCTGCTATCGCCTCTATCTTGTCAAAATACTTAATGAAAACATCGAACTACCTTCTCCGGATAAATTGCATATTGCAACGTATAACGAGGTGCACAGTAGTCATAATAATAAGACCAATAACTATGCTTATTTAGCAGAAATGCTTAGCAGCCGATACTTTAAATCGGAAATATTTTTGGGGGACGAAATGCGATTCATCAATAAGCAAGAAGACCTCATAGACAATGATAATATATGTCGCAAATGTTTAGAGGGTGCACCATTTTTAAAAAAGCAGGAAAGTCCCATTAAAACAGGTAAGAACGCTTTTAAAACTTAAGAATTTTTTCCTATAAATATGCGTCATTTGTCATAACTAATTGTTATAAATGTCAACTAATTGTTTTTATATAGATTCCGTCCTTGCTCCAGCATTGATTCAAAAAGAACAACTGCTTAAAGTTAGTAACTTAACAGAACAGGCAATACAAGTCTTAGGAAATAAAATGAGAAGAAGACGAAATCCCACAGTTGGCCTGGGGAGGGAAGATATAAATATAACTAATCCAGAAAATGTCGGAGATATATTCGATGGAGAAATAGACGTTAATTCTAATTACACCGGTTTCCTTGAGATCATTGGTAAGTAGTTTTTAACAACAAAATAATTTACAATTATAACAAAAAAACATTTTTATTTTGCAGTTCGATCGGAAAAAACAGTTCTTATGGCATATAGTGATTACTTCGATATTATTACACCTGCGACTGAGGCAGAGCAAATTCATTCCATAGACAATACAAAGTTTTATTTAAATATCGGCATTAAAGGACTTGTTATTGCATTTGGATTTATCGTAATTTTTATAATATTCTGGATTATTCATCATCAGAAGACAAAGAACGCTATGCCTGACGAAGATACACTAACCCTGAGAGATTCGTTGAGGTATTTATAATGATGCACTTAAATTCGATTTTCGTTTATCATTAATTCTGCAATTTGTATATTTTCAGAACCCTTTTTAGACGTCGAATCAACAATCATAGCCAGTTCATAGGTTCCGGAAATCAAAAAGGCTTTGATACAGGACCGATTCATAAATCAGATTTAGTTACGGCCTACAAAAACCGCCATAAGGACACGGATTATGGTTTTCTTCGAGAGTATGAAATGCTTCCCAATCGTTTTACTGATCGTACAACAAAAAATAGTGACATGAAAGAAAACGCTTGTAAGAACAGATATCCAGATATAAAAGCTTACGATCAAACTAGGGTTAAATTGTCGCCAACTAACGGAAATCAGTGTACTGATTACATAAACGCTAACTTTGTGATTGGATATAAAGAAAGGAAGAAGTTTATTTGCGCACAGGGCCCCATGGAAACCACAATAAACGACTTTTGGCGTATGATATGGGAACAACATTTAGAGATCATTGTTATGCTTACAAATCTGGAGGAATATAACAAATCTAAATGTGCAAAGTATTGGCCAGAAAAAGTATTTGACTCCAAACAGTTTGGAGATATATCGGTGAAATTTACCGCAGAACGAAAAACCGGCGACTATATTATAAGATCCTTGGATGTAACGAAATCAAATCTGATTGGCGATGAAGAGGATCACAGGCAAATAACTCAATACCATTATCTTACATGGAAGGATTTCATGGCTCCAGAGCATCCACATGGCATTATCAAGTTTATTCGGCAAATTAACTCAGTCTACTCGGTGCAAAGGGGTCCAATTTTGGTGCACTGCAGCGCAGGTGTTGGTAGAACAGGTACCCTTGTCGCATTGGACTCCCTTGTCCAACAGTTGGAGGAAGAAAATGTGGTATCCATTTTCAATACCGTATGCGATTTACGTCATCAGCGTAATTTCTTGGTTCAATCACTGGTAAGTTAGCAAATAATTGATGTGATAACGAATGAACGGATCAACTTATTAATATAACACATTCATTTTCTTCTTTACAGAAACAATATATTTTTTTATACCGGGCATTGTTGGACACTGCCACTTATGGAAATACGGACATACCCTTAAATTTATTGCAATCAACAATTGAGTCCTTAAAGTTTAAACCCAATGAGGGGAAATGCTTGTTAGAAACTGAATTTGAGGTTTGCACTAAAACATGATATTTTTCGGTTTATCAAATATTTAACTTTATTTTTTTTTATTAAAGAAACTTGTAAACACAACGGATGAGATAAATAAGTCTTGCAGCGTAGGCGAAGTAAAGGAGAATATGTTGAAAAATAGGTGCCATGAAATTATTCCATACGACCGTAATAGAGTAAGTAACAATAATTATATTCTGAATAAGTAAAAGTGATTTGTAAATATTGGATAGCCAAATGATTACCATTGAACATTTAAAAAGACAGTTAAGAACAATTTTGATTTAGTATATATACACATCACTAGAAACATGAAAATCTATATAGCTTACTTGAATTTATATAAAAATCGCCGATAAAGATAATTATTTGATTTAATTATTTAATATTTTTTTTAAAGGTCATTTTAAGCCCAATACCAACGAACGATAATTCGACATACATAAATGCATCATTCATTGAAGGATATGACAACACTGAATCATTTATAATTGCACAAGATCCTATGGAAAATACTATCGGAGATTTTTGGAGAATGATTTCAGAGCAAAGCGTTTCCACTTTAATTATGATATCCGAAGTAAGTATAAAATAAATTTGATGAAAGTTGATGTTGAGACTATGTACTTAAATTTATAAATATATATTCGAATTAACTACTCTTTCAGATAGGGGATGGTCCAAGAAAATGTCCTCGTTATTGGGCAGATGATGAAATTCAATACGATCAAATACTTGTAAAATACGTACATAGTGAAAGTTGTCCGTATTACACTCGACGAGAGTTCTATGTAACAAACTGCAAAATAGACGATACCCTTAAGGTGACTCAGTTTCAGTATAACGGTTGGCCCACTGTTGATGGAGAAGTTCCTGAAGTGTGTCGGGGCATAATAGAACTTGTTGATCAAGCACACAAGCATTATAAAAATCACAAAAATATTGGTTGCCGATCTCCCCTCACAGTTCATTGCAGGTAATTTGCGTTCATTTTTTTGTTTAACAACAATAATTGTTACAAAAAAATTGCGTTTCTTAAATGTATTTTTGATTGCAATAACCAATTATTTTCTTATAGCTTGGGCACTGATCGAAGTTCAATTTTTGTTGCGATGTGCATTTTGGTTCAGCATCTCAGACTGGAAAAGAGTGTAGATATATGTTCAACAACAAGAAAATTGCGATCTCAGCGACCAGGACTTTTAAATTCATTCGTAAGTGTATAATATAAATAAATCGAAAACAATAAAATTTATATTTATATTTATTTTTAGGCACAATACGAGTTCCTACATCGCGCCATTATAAACTATTCAGATTTACATAAATTATCGGAAAATATTGAGGATTAAACACGAAATAACACGAAACAAGAGAAGTGTAGACGACTTTACACACACAATACATAGATATTATAATAATGTACATTTCAAAAATATCCATATAGTATGTATTTTGAGTGCGGCGAATATACATTTTTTACCAATTTATTTTTAACCTTATACAATACATGTGTGTATACATATATTTGTATGTCTGTATGTGCGTATTTATACTGATAAAGCTACCAAAGGAAGATTATTAATTTTTTTTTATAAGATTATGTGTAAAGTAATAATAAATAAAATATGTATCTTTTACATTTAAGAAACCAGCGTAACTGCTTGGAGCTACGATGAAATCTAATATCAACTTTAAACCAAACGAAGATCCACCAAATTTTATTTTCATATACCGCAGTCGGATTTCTATTTCTTTCAGAGATGCTAATGCTTTATTTGGTCAGTATCAACAGTCGAGAATCCAGTTATATTCGCCGGACTGTCTGTACGTTCGTCTGTATAAACTGACAATCGGATTGGCAATAACATTATCGAGCTAAAATTGGGGAAAATCGCAACTGTTAACATCGATGCTTCGCTTACCTTAACATAACTAATAAAGGCAAATAGAATGTTGATTTGACTATTGGAAGTGGCCAAAATTATATTTATTTCACGGAGTTAGAGATGTTCTTCTGCGTATGACATACATTTGCACAATTGATTATCCCATTCTTTGACAAAAGTGAAGAAAAAAAGAGACAAATCACCAAAAGTTGGCAGGGTTTACTTGAATTTATGAGAATCGCAGAGGAGGACTCTACATTGGCTTGCAAGAAAATTAACATAAGACCGCAAAACAACAACGCCAACTGATTTATAAGAATCGGTCACTTTACATCGATATATTTCGAATTATATGAAAAAGCTTTGGATCGGAGAGCTTTACATGTCAAAAATTGTGTCATTCTTAACATGATTTTTGACCAAAAATTTGACGCCCCCAGAATATGTTTCAATGTTGTTTTTTATACTTTTTGTGCCAAGCACAATCGATTAAAAACGCAAACTCGGAGTTTTAGGTTTTGAAAATTTTTTTTTTTCGAAAATTTATAAGGGTGGAGTTTTTTGGTTTTTTGATAAAAAATTCAAAATTCAAAATCCAAAAATGCATAAATTTGAAATACAGTATTAAGAAAGATGAAAAATGGTGACCAAAATGCCATCAAACATGAAAATCGGTTTAGTTTTGACAAAGTTATGGAAGTTTTAAATATGGGAGCTATGGATCCGAGAGCTTTACATGTAAACATATTTGGCATGACTTCTGAGAAAAAAGTGGACCCCACCAGAATATGTTTCAATGTTGTTTTTTATACTTTTTGTGCCAAGCAAAACTTTTTCTTTGAAAACTAAGAAGAGGGAGTATTACATGATTTTTTGATCAAAAATTCAAAAAAAAAGATCGAGGAAAAACTAAAAATAAAATCTTATCAAACATGAAATCGGTTAAGTTTTGACAAGGTTAAGGGACACAGTTCTGTATGTTATATATCTTGGGAGTGCGTAATCTTTGACTTCTCCAAAGTTAGAAACATACTCCCTTTTTTCAACAGCTGCCAAATTTTCGCAACCTAATGCTATGCATTAAAACTCATTCACAGAAAGTTAAAATGATTAAAATAATGAAGAATTAACTATTAAAACGGACATTGTGCAAAATTAATTTTTCCTTTTGCTAAAATTTGGTCAGAGGCCATCTTATATTTTTGTAATTACAAATGTACTTTTACAGCAACTCAATTTGTTACACCAGTTGGCGTAGCTTTCATTAAATTAATTAACTTTTTTGTGCAAATACTGTCGGCTGCACAGAACCATTCTGCATGTTAGTATCTGAGTGTATGCTGGGTTGCACTTGAATTCATCATCAAACTGGAAATGATGTTTTCAGTTAAAACTGAAGACTTGTGTAAACACTCATAAAAGGCCACTCGGTCCGCACAATGTTTAAAATTTAATGAATTTTTATACGCGTTTAATTGAAATGAGTAGCACTGTGGAAATGACAACAACTGTCAGTGAAAATCGGACTTAATACATGTGTAATTCTGATTATGAATTTATATGTGTATGAAATCTAGATATCGTATTATTAGGATTGATGTTATAAGTCGTTTTTTTAATATAATTTTCTATTTTATTATTTTAATCTTAATTTTGTTTAAAATAGTTCAAAATACTTTTGTTTTTAAATTAAAAATAGTATATTTTGCAGAACAATGTTTATTGATGATTTATTTAGGTATCAAATTCATTGGAGTTTTCTCTAAGTGTATCGATTAGTTATATTTGTGCTAATAGCTCTTTTTTTTGCTAATAGTTATTTTGTAACATGAAAATTAAATAAAAATATCTTATTTAATTGTTATTTTAATTTAATATTGCGTTGTAACGTTTTTCCTAAATAAACCCGTTATATGGTATTAATTTGAACCCCTTCCTTATGTATATATAAAATTCATTGCTTTTTTGGCTTATCATAACGATAAACTATGGCACGTGCAATACATTTATAACTTTTTCAGAATCGAGAGAAAAAAAAACACAGTTAGATGAATATATTAAAAAAATAATTATCATTATCATGGGGTTTTAATCAAACGACTTGTGTCCGTGCTCTAGTCGGTGTTATCTAATAAGGGTACATACATTGGCTTGTATATATAACGACCAGCGTTCCATAAGCAAATATTTACCTAATTCAATCCGTCATTTGGTAGTCACAAGCGTGAGAACAGTAAACAGAAACTTTATATCTGTCGCATGCATAACTAGAAGAGCGCTTGGCCCAAAACACACCACCCATCCCAGACCACCCCCCCGCTCCGCCCCGGACGGACAAGCGATGTTGCCGGCAAACGGAGGCTGACTTAATTTCACGTCTTAGCATCAGTTACGACCCCGCCAATTGGCAAAGTCAACCGGACGGAGTCGGTGGGCGAGTTCAAAGGAGCAGCGCGCTCGCCAATTCGCTGAGGGTATCATCCGCAACACGTGGCGCTTTGGCTGCGGCCGGCGTTCGGGCTGAGAATGCCAATTGTTTGCCCGGCCATAAACTGCAGTCGAAACGCGGACGTGGTCGAACGGGTGGAATGATTTCCACACACATAAAAAGCAATAAACTAAAATTAAGTCAGAAAACGTGTCAAAGTCAGTGCTCAGTGCACTGACAGTGATGTAAAAACAAACACAAATAGCGAACGTTGGTCCTTGTTTACCTAAATAAAAACCCACCGCGCATGCCTTTGCCCAATAGAGAAACGGTACTTTGATGGCTAACCCCTGGCTAGCTTCGGCAAACTCACCCCATCTTCCGCCGTGTTTTAAGTACTTAAGCTCAATCCCAACAAAATTCAAGGGATACTGCCAGCCGTCCGTCCATACAATAAATTGGTAATTCGTGGTGAATTTTGACCGACACAGTACACAAGTAGTGTGAAATAATGATGATGTTACAAAAACGGAACTGGTGCACATTCAAATGTGTGCCAGGCGTGACGAACCACTGTAATTTCATTCAATTCTTGGGTTCATAAACAGACCCAAGCTCAAATAAACAATACAGTTTCTTTGAAGCTTACCAACTGAAGGGCTCCTTCGTAGCTTTGTAGCTTATTTAATTAAATGTTTCTTTTCGTATGTGTTTAAATTCAATTAATTTTTGTTGTCACGTTAACAAAAAATAAAAATAATAATTATAATAATTAATACAATAATAATATGTAATATTAATTAATAATATCAAGACTCAACCAAGTGGTAAAAATTACCGCTATTGAAGCTAGAGACTTGAAATTTTTGATATATACTCGTGTTTACCCGCGTCAGATAAAGTGTTAAGGATTTTGGGGGCGTGGCAAATTGATAGCACCTAAAATCGCATATAGATTAAGTCCACAAAGCTAGAGTCACCAAACTTGGTGTGTATATAGCTGTTGACCTCCGAAAAAGATTGCGACCTTGAGATCCCGGCCACGCCCACTATAAGGCCCCCCATCGCCCGCGCTCTAAAAACTCGGATATTCATATATCTCCCACAGTTTTTGAGGTTAAGTTACCACTTTTGGTGGGTAAATAACTGGTCACCTCCTTTAAAATGCGGTACAAAATTTCGTGAACGAGTATAACGCAGTCGGTAACGCCCGACTGCAACATTCTTACTTGTTTTATACTCTGTTCACAAAGTGAATGCAGTATATTGATTTTATGCAATATCCGTCTTGCTAATCTTTCAATTATATAGTTTCTGATAAAATGCTAAAATTTGTTGAAAATAAATATCTTTCACATACTACAAAAAATTCAAAAATTTTTCAAATTTAAGGCAACTGAGAATCCAGTTGCTGGCATGTGAGCAAATTGTGAGCATATTAAGTTATTGTAAATTTAAAAGCTTTTTCTTTTTGTGATAGTAGCATGGGTATATGTTCGATCAAGAATCCATTTCGTAGCATGATAAATCTTATTGTTAGTGGAGAATTTATGTGTGTGGCATTATGTTTTTTACGTTGCAACATACGAGTATGGAACGAAAGGGCGGGTGTGAGGTGCACGTTTTATTTGTTTGTTGTCACATAACGACGCTTGGCAGCAGCGAGGCACGTGTCACGTGCCATATTGTTCTTCCTGATGCCTTTCGGCTATGTAATGGTTGGGTGTTAACACAAAGTTTGTGTGTCTGATTCGATGTTTGTGAAGGCGGACCGGTTCGCCCGCCCCCCCCGCCGCCGCTGCCCAGACGCAGATGCTGCAAATGATGAGTTGTGCCTAATTCATAACCACATCGAAAGGAATTAACTCGCAACATGGAGCCGGCCGCCACTAAGAAAATTTGGGGTGTCAGAAGGGTGGAAATACTCGCTGTTAAAATCAAGTCGCTCATACACGTGTCTTAATTCGTTTGGGTGAGATTTTTACAAGCCAGCGCAAAAGGGGTTTAAGAATTAAAATTAATTTCGCTACCAAATGGAACGCTCGCCCAATCGATTCGCTGGCAAATCTTCAAATTTTGCCAATAGAATACCCTGTATTTATAGCAAATTGATGATAGAAACTTTGTCTAAAGACAGACAAAGTTAAAGGCAAAAATTGAAAAGGGTAGTTAAACATAAAATAGTTTTGTTTTTTTTCTCAAAAAAAAAATAAAAAAAAAATATAAACAAAATTTGATGAATTCGTCTCTAAGAAAAAACTTATTTTATTTTAGTATTGCATTAAACTTAACTTAAGTTAACGAATAATTCAATCCTCCAGGTGATGGTTTCTGTTTTTACGATAGGAACAAAAAAAGGAAGTCTTAAGATTCCGTATACGTCAGTTATATAAGAGGCTCGGCGTATATTACAATAAAAATACGATATACTATATATATATACGATATATATACGATATACGCTGATTTAAAAAATACACAAATATAGTTAAAGTTAGTTAAAGTTAAGATATTTTGTTAGAATGTAATCTTTAGACTCAGAAAAACGTAGTTTCTAATTCAATTCCGACACAAAAATTTGGCTCATAAATATTTTTAAATTCAGTCGTTATTATTCTTGACTTCATAATAATAATAATATTAATAATAATAATAATAATAATATTAATTATAATAATAATAATAATAATAATAATAATAATAAGAAAAACACTTTTTTTTTTTAAATTAAAAACCAAGTATTAATTACAAAAACTTTCTACTTTTTTGTTGCTTTTTTATGAAAATAACGTTTTGTTAATTTGTAACTTTTTCTTTTAAACAATTTAAGAGTTCAGAGAAAAATTTTTAAAATAAAAACTAATTTTGAAATAATAAACTTGGTCTGATTTTGACTAGGCTGAAACTTGATCAAGTACAAAATAACTGTTTTTTTTTTGACTGAATATAGAAAATGATTTTAGAGTATTAACTATCAGAGTCACAACTGGTGATGAGGAATATGTGAAATTATTTTTTTGGTTGTCAGTTGTCAGTTGCCAGTTGTTGTTCTATCATTGCCAAAGCCCGGCAAGAGATTTTGTCGATCGATTATTGCGGTTGCTGTTAGCCATGTTCGTTGGTAGATTTCATTTTGGCTGTTGTAAACTTTGATGTTGGAGTGCAAAGAGCCTTATGTAGGTGAAAGAACATCGGATGTGGCTGTGTTTGTCGCCAGGGGGTCCCGGCTTGTTGTTGGCCAGACATTGGTATGGCACCAAGCCATCAACGATTTTCAAGTAATCCCTTGTTTGTTCCTTTGTCCGCATATATTGTTGTTAAACAATCCCAACATAACCACAATGACAGGCCACTCGGACAACAGACGGCAGACGGTCGGTCAGCTGCGCTTATGGTAGAAACTAGTTAGTCAGATCGGCGCAAGTAAGCAATTTCACAAATAAGAACATATTCTCTGTTCCAAGCACGACAGCAGGATAAGATAAGAACAAAACTCCGCCAGCGCCTGCTGTGCAGGTCAGACACAGTTTGCGCAGTATGACGTACTCTTTTTTTTGTTTTTGTTATTTTTGTTTTTGTTTTTTTTTTTGTATTTATTTGGTTTTGGCTTTGGCGGCTCACACCAATCTGGAGAAGCTTCTGCTGCACAATCATAAATTATTATGCCGCTGCCCCCCCCCCCCCCCCCCCCCGCCACCCCCCAAAAAAATGGGCAAACAGTGTGTATTGACATTTGGACTAAAGCAAGTACAACAGCGAAGGATGAATCATTAAATCTCTATTTTCAATCAGTCTAAGACAATATAACTCGCTACACTGAACAAAAAAAAAACATAAGATTGGTACTTATGTCATTAAAATATAAATATAAGATTAAACCAAGAAATATGATACTTTAATTAAAAAAGTTGTTAGAGAATTTTAATTTCGAATAAATAAAGAATGATTTTGTATTAAATACTTAGATAGTAAAGTAATTATTATTACAAATTGATCAACTGAAATTACCCCAAAAATATATTTATTTCAGTCAAATGTACATGTGTACTAAATATGTATTTAGTTCGTTTTTTTTTGTTGTTGTTGAAGCAGCTCGAAAACAAACAAAAATGAGAAATATGCAAATTTGTGTATATTGAACAATGGACTAACCGTTTAAGTAATTGAATCTCCATTTTGCTCTGTTTACACTTCCAGCATCGTCAGTTGGCCACTTTGGCTAAGAACACAATGAAGTTGAGTGGAAATCCCCTATTCTGCTCACTTCGGCATGTCCTGGGATACCGCAATTGAGCATTTGGCTGGCACATTAAGAACGTGGAACGGGGTGGAACGGCCAAATAACCATAAATGTATACTGTCTGCCTTTGGTTCGGCGGCAGAGAGTGGGCGTTGCTCTTCAATCCAATTTTCGGATTTGATACCATTTGGTTGCATTGAAGGATTAGAATAGGCAAAAAGGTTTTCGAAAGCCAATAATGGCATTGGATACGATTTAATTTCCCTCTTGCGTACATTAAATTTAGAAAAAGGATTTACTGTATTCGAAATTAATGATGTTTTCGCATTACATTAACATTACATTATTTTTATAATATAATGCTTATTCATTAACTTGAACAAATGCGAACATATGTTTCCATAAACATTCACTAAGCTGAGATTTTGCCATTTAAATAATAAAACTAGTTTGCGGAAGTTACTGAATAACTTTAGTTGTTTATTATTCTTTTTTTGAGTGTTCTTAAAGGAGATTTATTTTTGTAAGCAACATAGTAAGTAATATTTTCAGCAAGCAAAAATCAATATGAAACAAGAGTGCGCAAGTTGCTGTACTAGAAAATACCCTGTACGTAGGAGCAAATATTTGTTAGTTCTAGCTAATCTAGTAAGAAATTTTAAATTTATTAACTTAAAGTGTGAAGCAAAAAAGTTAGAACAAGTATTGCTGCGTAAAGACAAATCTATTTGCTGCAATTCTTGTTCTTACTTTATTGCTTCAAACTTTAAATTTTAGTAGATTATCAGGAATCTCTAAATTATAGAGAGCAAACCAGTGAGATTGCTCTACACACAGACACACACACACATAAAATTAACAACAATCACACACATTTAAAAGAAAATTAAAAATTGCGCGCCGTCCATTATGTGGTCTCGAACCGCGACCGTCTTAACTTTAACTCTTACTTGATTTTGCTGTGATAAGTATTTTATTTTTATTTTTTTTGATTATTTTATTCAAATAGCACAGTCAACTTTAAGCTGTTGGCTTACAACATATCGTTCTTTTAATAGAGTCAGTTAATTGACGGTTGCGTCATAAAAATTAAAATGTATTCTGCACTGCATAAAGGACTGTATGTAATCTCACGCGGATAGCTGAATCGTTTCTGGGAAATGTGTTGCTTAGCCAAGCTTGCTGCTGGCTTTCGCAGCTTGGTGGTAAATTGGGGTGTTTTATGGGTCAATTGCAATGTTAAAGAATTCAAGTAACTCGGCAAGGAACACGCCTTAGTCGTATGGACCTTTAAGGACCTTGAACCACCCACAACACTCACTGTGGCTATCTTGTGTTCAGTTGCTGGTGGTCGTTTCCCCAATTAAATAGCTCTGGTATTTGTTTACTGGCAGCATTCGGCGGCTGGCTTTCTTCGCTGTTATCCCATTCGCTGCCACCATTTGGAAGTTTCGCGAGTTAATGCGATAAATTTGCATATTTTGATTGTGTTGCGGTCAACAATGGGTTGCTTTCTGAATTAATGGGATTTTGCAGGCTTATGCAAAATCCGCCAAATATTTTACAATTTTAATTAAATTATCCCGAGCTTTTAACACTTCCAAGCTGTGAATATATACAGTACATATCTGAATGTCTGTCTGTACATAGGCAATCTATCTATCTATCTATCTATCTATATAGCTGAGTTATCTATTGCTCGATTTGTCACTGTGCAAGTGGAAGGAAACGTAACCAATTTTGCATAAGTAGTCTGCTTAAAATCGGTAGCATCGATGCAGCTGCTTCCGAAAAATGCAAAATTGTTCAAACGAAACGAGCGGAAAATGGCATCGCCCTCTCTGGAAAACCGCAACACGCATTGCGAAAATTCAATTTCAATATGGAAATTTCTGATGGACAAACGAACAACGCGTATACGCCTCTCCAGTTTTAATGAGGATGCAGCCGCATCGACCTGCAGCCTCCCCCAGTGCAGTTTTACGATATGCGATATGCGAGTTCTTAACCACTCCAACGCCTATCCGGGCACGACAGAACACGGCCCGTATTGGGCGTGTTTGCGTTTGCGGTAGTGTCAACACGTGTTTCCACATGCCAGCAACTGCCAGAAAAGCTCCCACTATATATTTATGCAATGGAGGAGCTAAACAACTATGTTCATGGTATTGTTTTTGGCTCATTGTGTGCTTATAGTAGATTCATATCCAACACGGAATTAATTAGCGTTCGCTTTAAAGCTGCAATTATATGTAATTGAGAATCAACTGTAGTTGATTAACTGGGGGGTGTGTATACAAATCTTATCTTAAAGAGTTGCGTAAACATAGACTCTGTTTAGTAATTATCGCATTTCTATGAGATTTTCATTAGTTAAAGTAACTTACAATTTACTAGAATTTAAATCTGCAGCGTTACTTTAACTCTTGAGAATTGCATAGAAAGGCGAAACCGTTTCCTATATTATCATCATTAACTTAATATCATCATCACAAAAATTGAATATTTATTGCCATCGTATGTGAGATAAGGATTATGATATCGATTTATTTCACATTTAAATGTATTTTTCACCACTGTGTTGTCGGAGTTTCGAACGCTTTCGGCAACGATAAGAAAATCAACCCCTTACAACACCGAATACATTGTGTATGTTTCACGCTAACATGAGTCCATTCACAATACGGATTTTGTGTGAGTGCACGAATTGATGCGTGCCTGTGTCGAGGGCTTCGGGCCGGGGTAATCAGTCATATTATAATTTTGATTATCCCACAGAAAGTCAAACTGTCACGGAATCCCCTTTAAGTAAAACAAAATATTAGCAACATCATTATTGTATTTGACATTAACAGCAGAATTCGCTTTTGCGGTCACTTTTTGTTGGGGGTGGTTTTTTGTCAATTCAATTCAATTCAACAAAACAAGATACATATAAATAATGTATATAATAAAAATTAAATAATGGTTTTTTAGACATTGGAATGTGCTTAAAAAATTTAATGTGTATTAAGTATTCAGTTGGGAATAAAATTAATATTTTTACTATAGTTGATTATTTATAAACTACAAATTTAAATTTGTAAAAATTCGTTTAGTATATATTTCGTTTGATTAAATGCTTATTTAATCACATAATTATTATTACCAAATAATTACTTGGCATTCATTTATAAAGCTGGGCCAGGCCGCATTGAGAAATCTGCTTAGCTGTAGGTTTTGTTTCTGGGGAAGCGAAATCTTAAATGAAGATAAATGCTGACCGTAAATATTTTGACTTTCAATATCTTTTGTGCGCAGGCAAGAAAATAAAGGAAAGAAAGAATGGAAAACGAACACCTCGAACAATATTTCGCCACCGCTCAATTCCATTTGGAACCACCCCAATAGCTCATCCGATGGAATGATAGCACTTCAAATAACATCATGGCTAGATTAGGGGTTTCCGTTCCCAAAGCGCATAGACAATGCTCGAAATTAAATGACAGCAAAAAGGTCATCCTATTCAATCGAGGACCATTGCTCGTGCCGGAGAGCTCGATATTTATTTATTATTATAGTGCGAAACGCATGTGACTGCCGAGATGAATAAGTAGATGTGGCACTGAAGCGGGAAATGGGTTCAGTACAACGCCAATCGCAGAGCTGGACAATATGCCAAGTGATAAATGACTTGGGTATTATTCTTGTATTCGTTTTAATACAGTTGGCGGGCACCCAGGCTGACAGTATGGGATTTATACTACAACAGCAGAACACACACACACACACACAAACACACACATACACAATAAGAGCTCTGTGTGTTGTCTGCAATATCGATGGACATAAAGGATATTGTGGCAATTTCGACAGGAAAACAAGAGTTTTGTTCAGGACCACAGCGGTAGCAGCAAATGCAGACACATCACTATATAACAGGATGTACTCTTACTCTTTAATGGCGACGGGTGGTCTATCTTGGTTCCTGGCCAGAAATGATAAATGTATTTATTTCCTTTAGCTAATATGTCACATATCATAATGCACAGAATCCTCTGTTAGTGTTCGAGAACCCGGTTTGAACACGAAATCTTTTCACATTGCTTATGAATAAATATAATTACAAACAACTTACTTTCTCCAGAATATTTGAATTATTGAATTAAGTGTGAATTAAGTATTTGGAGTGATATGATATTAGTAACTTAAGATTGGTAAAGTTTATACCATATTTTCTATTCTTTTTATCACTTATTTATTATTATTATTTTTCTAAAAAAACAATGCAATTTTTGGGGTTTCTTTTGCATGTAGATTGTATGGAAAAAGAGCATTGTTTTATTCTGTAGCTGCAGTAATGGATTTAAGGGAAAATACATTGATCTTGGGGGTGCCAAAGATTAAATATCCTTATTGAAAATGTTTGCCGTTTATTTTAAAGTATCTTATATATTACATTATACAAACCTAATGATGGTGATAATTGGTTTTTATGTAAAAAATCAAAAAGTTGTTTTTTAACCGATTATTCCAATGACAGATATATGACTTATATGAGAGGTCTCTAGTCGGGGCCGCCCGACTAACAGAAATCCTCAACTCTGCCATCTGTCTTCATAAACATTTCAAGCCGTTTGCATTCACACATACATACACAAATGCACACATACACACACACAAATGTTTATAGAAACGAAATCTTTATTTTCTGCTAAACTAAATGAATGATCGTTATGAAACTTTTAGGATTTATTTAGGATTTATGGAGAGCATCGAAATGTGTGCTCAAACAAATTTTCAGGTCTATAGTATTTGATTTGCGGCTTTAAAGCGATTGGGGGAGGTATTTAAAATCTGAACTAATTAAAATCGTTGTATGCATTACGGGAACATATTCAAACAAATTTGGCGGCGCTAGCTTTTATAGTTTAGGAGTTAAAGCATAACTGGCTTAAAAAACCGAGTCAAAACAGCGATAAATATCGATAATAAAAAAACGAAAAGAGTTATCGATCTTTTGAATAAACTTGATCTGCGTATGGTATATACGAACCGAATAAGTCCAAGATCAGCTAGCTAGCTTTTGTAGTCTCTGAAATCGACGTGTTCATACAGACAGACGGACAGACGAACAGACAGACAGACATAGCTAGTGATGCTGATCAAGAATATATATACTTTATGGGGTCAGAGATGCTTCCTTTTGCCTGCTACATACTTATTTACAAAACCAATTTACTCTGTTCTACCCATTTTCAATGGGTTCAACTTAATTGTTAATACTGATCAAGAAAAAAGAAATATATATATATATAAAAATTGTTCTTAATTAAATCTAAATAACAATTTATAACGCACAAATAAGTTGTTTCGCTTACACTCCTTTTCCTTTTCTGCCACCCACTGTTTGAGATATTCATACATAAATAAGTAGATTTCTATTTCTTAAGCAATAAACGGCTGTTGCCAAAGAAAAATGCTATAAATTTGGCGCAGCCGGTGTCGTTTTAAAACGAATTTGAAAGTTTTATTGTGTTAAATGCGACGAGTGTTTGTGACGTGGGTGGTACATTTAACCCTTAATATATAAATGCCTGACACATTATTAAAACATAAAAAGCGTCAATAATCATTTCAGATTTGAAGCTATTTATTTTCAAAAGGCTTTTTGGGCTTTTTAAACTTCGGTCCCTGTCTAAATTGGCGTCGTACTTTTGTGTTGCCAGCAATAGCAGAACAATATTTGAAACACTTTCACTTTATGGAAAATGTGAAAGGGGGTGGGGTGGGTGGGGAGGGAGGTTGCTGTGTTATGATTTTATTGTTGGTAACTGCGCGGCGGTTGCCTGAACACTTTTCACATTTGCAGCAGATTGTTTCATTTTAACATTTACCCCCAGAAGCGTAGCGACAATCGTCCTGACAATCCTTTACACATCGCCACACGGTCGCCTTCATGCATGTGTTGTTCTGTATATATATATAGATGTATATATATATATATATAGCTTTTATATAGTTTCCAATCATGAATAGACGACACCTTCCCCCTTGCCAATACACATTGTGGGCGCAACGCTGGGTAACTTTGCCATTTCGCTATAGAAATCAATGTATAACAGCATTAAATTCATTTGCCGCTAAATAAAAGAGCTGAAAGTTACAAAAAACGAAAATAATAATAATTTATTATATCAGAAACACGTGCTAAGAAAAAAAAAGGAAACCATATATGTATGGATAAATATTTTTATAAATTAAAAGTGTGCAATACTCATATAATTTTACCGTATGAATGTGAATTAATATAAGAAACTAAAAAGGTTGAGTTAAAGTCGAGAGTACTTAAAAAAATTCGAGAAAAGTAGTAGAAAATATCAAATTGATATTATTCCAAAAACAGATAAATGAAATTGAAATTGATAAAGAATTTTTTCCCCTTGAACAGGGATTACTTTAGAATATATTAGAATCATAAAAGTTGTCTAATTTTACCAAACAAAATATATTTGTAAATTTTTTTAAACCTAGTTAAAATAAATTCATAAAAACAAAAAAATTAAATATATTTATATATTTGCAGCAACAATTTGAGATAATCCTCAAAAAACTTGAGTTTAAGCTTATAGTTTACAATAGTCCATTAATTATCCTACATCTATGTTATACCGAAAAAAATGCATTATATATATATATCTAATACCTGAACCTCTTATGAAAATATCAGTGAAATAAAAACAAATTTGATCGGCTGCGTTTCGTAGCGCGACTTTTAAAACTCGGGTGTCAGCGGGCCGCGCTGACAATAAAAGCTTGGGAAAAACAAATTCCAGGAATATGTTCCGGAATTTGGTGTTAAACAACAGCGAACAAACGCCAATAGTCAACATGCTCGGATTGCGGCGACATTGGCATACAACAGGAAATCGGATCTGACCAGACGGGACTGAAAACAGACACGTGTTAGCCCAGGCGAATATTAGCAGCCGCAGCAATGTTGAATACCGCCACAAAAATAATGCACTCAGCGAATTTCGTTTTCGATTCCAAGCGGTATACAATGTATATAATCACAAATGCACCTAATTTGTTTAATCAAGATAAAATTATTTAAAAATTACATATAATATTATTATAATGAAAATGTCGTATAGATACAGAAAATCTGACTTGGGACCACAATAAAAATGGAAAAACATAAAGAATATCAATTCAGTTCAGATAAAGTTATAGGCGTAAAAAAAACGAAAATTTATTTTTATTATATATTTAATTTTGGATTTTTATTTGATCAATATAATTATATGATAAACATTGATATTATGTGATTATTCAGAATATATATTTAAATAAATATTTCTAAAAATAACTTTTTGACATACTAAAGCGTGCTATAGTCGAAAATACTCAACTTTGCAATACTCTGTACTTCTTTTTTCTTTGAAAATCAAATCAAATCTGCGTTTCTGTTGTTTAGTTTTCTCTGATTTGGGAGTATGTAAATCTGTGAGAATATTAAATTGCTTTATTATCAGGCCAAAAAGTCGCTTTAAATCATGCCCATAACCAGTCCATTAAGCTGATGATGGCATAAAGAACTAATTGCAGCGCATTGACTGTAAAATACGAAGCTAATAAAATACACACATAAAAATCAAAACAAACAAAAAAACAAAAAATAATGTTGTTGATGTTACCGAAATTTTGGCCATGTATATTATCACAATAATCGTTGACAAATGTCGAATAACAATTCGAACTGAGGGAAATAATCTAGTTCCACTGACAGGGGACATCATTACATTTCATTTGGTCCAGTTTGACAATCGTCTCCGAAGGGCTCCACGGTCGGAAGCGATCAATTAGTGCGGACGACTGGCCATCGTTTAAAATGTAAAGCACGTACGGCCTGTGTGTTCTGACAGTCGATGTTCGATGTACGATGTCTTTGGCAGGGTCCTTGGGCCCATCGAATATGAATTCATAATAATAATTCCCCAAAACATACAAAAACAACTGGTTCCATTTTTTTTGACGATCAACATTTTTGGCCTTCATAAATATAAAGTCATCAGAAAATATGACAGTTTTATGTTCATTTCGTTGCGGTAAATGTTTTCGGCGACAAAAGACATGGCTCTGAATTCATCATTGTTAACATATTGTACTGGGTGCCCATAAATGGAGCTGTCGCCGCACTATAGTCCAACTGCTAGCAGCTATATACTACGTGCCTCTCAATCCTGTTTCAATATAACAAGTTAGAACGTTCTTTTTTGTTTTTTTGAGTGATTTACTCAAACAAACTATTTATTCAAGCCTTGCAGCGTGTATTAATGGGCAAGCAGTCAAAACATGTGCTTCAAGCTGTTTGAATAACCTGAAATGTTTGCCAATAAAAGGTGCTTCATAATCTTGATACTTGGTCAATTTCATATACGAAGCTCAACAATTTTGTAAGACAGTGTTATTTAGTAGTTAGGGTAGATTTGCGACGTGTTCGTGTTGAAAAATTAAATTTTCTTTGTATAAAAATACGACTAAATAAAAAATCGAATAATATATAATTTATTAAATTAAAAATTGTTATTGCTAACTGTTACGTAATCTACAAAAATAATGAAAACTAAATTTTTATTTAGAGAATATAAAAAAAAATGTTTAAATTAAAAAAAAAAATGATTAAATTATTGAAAATGATTGGCTTTATCAGTAAATGTTTTACCTCTGTTTTTTAATCGTAGCATACATTGTAGAGCATAACAATTATAATGCTTGAATAATGTACAACACTTGCTGACTTGAGCAACCGACATAAATAAATACATTGTCCTATGAACATTAGGCGCATAAATTTGATTACTGTCTCGCTGAGAATTCGATAGAAAGCGATCCGCTCGCGCTGAAAATGATGGCCAGATTCGGTTACAAAATATATGATTATTTGTTTGTGGAGTCGTAAAAACTGCACCAAGTGCAGTTAGTATCAACATTTTAATTATACAGCAATTTGATGTGGAATAAATTAGAGGTCTGGATACGGAGCCCCTGTTCACAACTTCCAAATACGCTCGAAAATAAAGACGTTCTGTTTTTAAAATGCAGCCATATCTAATGGGCGCCCTCTTGGGTTCCAATGCGCTCAATAATTTTCCACAATTTCAGCTGTCAGTCGAGGTGTCAAATCGCAGCTACTCATGCTGAGAGCAGCTCGCTGGCAGCGCTGGCATCGCTGGCTCGTCCCGCCCCACCGGTAATTTAAATTAAGCATCTGACGCACACCTCTCGGCATACTATTCTGACAGACAACGCGATGATATGGGTAAGCAGCCACTTAACGTTGCCGACTCTCTGTCTATATCGTCATCTCATGTGGCGCGATCACTGTCAACAATCCCAATCCCCCGGTGGAATCAACATATATAGCGGCATGTACAACTCATTATACTACATGTTGCGTGAAATGTATTTGCGCTGTTTGGCCAACGCCTAACAGCTAGCGGGCACACAGATGCGGCTATAATGCACAACATTATCATTATCATATTGATTTAACACATCTGACATTTAAAACGAATCCTTCGAGAAGTTGTCAAACACTGCACCACTGTTCATAGAGGATACTGTTGTCTTAGGCTTAAGCAATGATAGACACTACTTTAAATACCCTGCGCCAATTACAAATTAATAAAAAGGGTATAATGGTTTTTGTGACAAAAGTATGTAACAGGCTCAACTAGATATTCAAGCTTATTAGTATTTCATTAATATCGACTAAAATCGATTTTAAGTTATCGAATATTTCAGATTTGGATACTACAGATCATATTTTAAGTTTAAAAGTTAATTAGGAATTAAGTTAGTTGCTAAGAATTCAGGTTGAATTAAATTAAAGTGTTTTCTAAGCATTAGCCAGGATACCGGCTCGAACCCAGGATAAATGTGTTGTTTTAGCCAGCTCTTTGACTACATCTTTATTGTATGACTCTATCCCAAACTGATAATAATAATAATTATCAAGTATTAAACATTGTGAGGAGCACATATGCTACGCTCGTCAGCGTGTTTGAATAATCAAATAAATTGCACATTTAAAGCGAAATACACGAATTGCAACACATGGCCGCAAATGCAAACGGCGAGACGGGTTATTCAAAATAAATAAAAATATCACGGTTTGAGTTGGGAGACCATTTCGGAGACCCAAACCGCTCTGTGTGTGTGTGTGTGTTTGTTGTTGCAGAAATGGATTCACATTTAATTGGAATGATTTGATTTTTGATGCAGTGCCTCGATAATTTGAAACTTTTCAATTTAAACAAACGGGCAAGCATTATATATTTAACAATGATTGGTTGCTGCTTAATTTTTTTTTTCTTTCCGCTTTTTTTTTTTGTTTTTTTTGTTTTTTTTTTTGTGTGTTTCAAGTGCTGCCAGTGGGCTACATACAAACTGACACAATCACGACATGCAATAAGAAACATCCCAAGTGTCTTATCTGCAACAGCGATCGCGGTTGCCGTTGCAACGCTGTTTGCTCATGTACACACACACACACACACAAACACACACATACATACGTTGGTTGAGGTGCGAGCAAGTTTGTTTGTGTGAAAAGGTGTGATGGTACGAGAGGCAAGAGGTACGTACTACGTAGTCGCCCTCCTGACAACAAACACTTCACCCACATGTGAGTGCCTTATTGATTCACATGTTCAAGTTGTTAAAGACGATCTGATGCACTCCACTTACCAAAACCACGAACTGGCCCGACTGTCTGCACTTCTACTTATTATCACAACACACTTCCACACAATGCATTTTGGCCAGTTTGAGACTACGTAAAGCTAACGTAGCGCCAACCGGAAAGAAGGTAAATGTTAAGTTTACCATTAAAATGTTAAGAAAACCAGATTGTATTGTATTAATTATAAATATATATTATATAGAAAAAATTAAAATAAAAATTGATAGATAATGTTTTTTTTAATGTGATTGCAGTTTTGTTCTTCTTGCATAACGAAAAATATTAAAATTATTAGTGCCAGCAAATTTGAAAAAAATAAATTATTCAGAGTTGAGTTTGGAATCCTTTTACATTTAACCATATATATTTTAACCATATTTTGTTATTCAATTTAACGTAGCATAAGTTATAATTTTCCTGATCATATGGAAAACATTAATTAATCAAGAGAACTTTTCATTACTATAAACTTAATTGCTTTAATTAAATATTTGAATATTATGAATGGATTTCGAATTCAAAACTGGAATAGATAAACGTTCATTCGAAAGAGAATTAAAGGGTGAGGCATCACTTTGAATCGTAAGACGATACCTTAACAAATATTTTTTGGGCGTGTGTATTGGCTGTAATGTTTTTTAATAGAATACTTAGTTTCTCGTCTATTTCAGACGTGCTTGTGCTGATATAGTTTGAATTTCTTGCATAAATTCCCCTTCATGATTATTTACGTCGCAAATTTATCTCGCTAATTTGTCATTCGAATACGGATGCAATAGTCATTGTAATATTCATGAGTATACTCAAACATCACTGCATGCAAGTGCTTGCTTAATTTTATTTTATTTTTTTTAGTTTGTCCTACTCATGCTGTTGGAATATCTTTTGATCTTTTAATTTGCTGCATAAACACAATTTAAATCAAAGGCCGAGCCCGACTGAAGTCTTCCGAATAACGGCGACAGCACACGTGTCAAAATATGTGTGCAATAAGTAAGAGTATGTGCGAAGCGTAATTTTGTTGAAAGGATGCATCAACGCAATCGTGTCAGAGTGTCTAATTTATGACTATATATATGTACATATATATATGTAAGTATTGAATTAAGCGGTAATCCGGAAGTTCAAGTTACAGACTGGATTCCAGTTCATTTATTTTTTATATTTGAAAATAAGGTGTAAGAATCGACTAACTTAGAATAAGAATAAAGTTAATAATAAATTAAAATAATAAATTAATAAAAAAATATCATAATAACTTGTTATACATTTATATACATTAATGATTGTATTTATATTAATATTATATTTTTTTAAATTAAATGTTATTAAATTAAACAAAAGTTGTTTTTACGAATTGTTGTGTAATATTTATATAAATTCTTTACTTATAATTTTTTTTTGGTACATCAAATTTAGTTTTTTAGTTGTGCTTTTCTGTTGATCGACAGACAGTTTAACCCGCTTTGCAAGCCTAAAATTTGGATGCAAGACCTGAAAATTTAACATATTTTCAAGTTGCTGTTCCACTTGGCTAAATACGGAAGTTGAATTTTGCATTTTTTTTTTTGTATTTTTTGTTTTTGCGCAACCCACTGTTTTGAACCCGACTGAGAAATGATTTCTGTAGCGGTCCCAGCATTGTTTTTGAAATTCCTTCCTTGGCGGTGTTAATAACATGCTATTATCGTCATATTTGTTTACCAAGTTCAGTCCACCTATATTTAATCAGCAATTTAACACAAACACACAAATGCAGCGTCTGAAATTATCATAATACTAATTATGCTTTGGGGTTTCTTTTGAATAATAATAGTCCAAAAAGGTTTTCATATTGATCAGTTTGTAGGGATGAATGCAATTGCAGTTGGAATGCAAATGTTATTTACAGAAATATAAAATTGTTTATAAAAATAACAAAATGAAAATATAGAAAAATATTGATGAAAATCGTACTTACGTTTTTCTCTAAAAAAAACTGTATTGTGTCTTTAAAAAAATATTCAATTGACTTTTGCATACACACATTGTTATATGGAATTTAGTTGTCGGCAATTTATTTGAATGTATATTCGAAGGCAGAAATGCCATAGAAATATTGTGACAAAGTTATAAAAGCGACTCCGGAGCGTATCCCAATTGAACGCTCCAGCTTAACTGGAAGCCGACGTCTTACGGCAACAAAGGTGTTTCTGTCAATCCCACACAAGCAGCGCAGCGCGTAATCTGGTGTCTTGAATAAAAAAAAAAAAATGAAAAAGAAAAACCAGTAGCACAGAAGAATATATATATAAAAAAAAAAATTGAAAGAAAGAAGAAAAAAAAGAACTCTCGAATATTAAGCTGACGTCTGTTTTTATGAAGTAAATTATTATTTCATGTGCCGAGCACTTTGTCGATTCTTGTCCCTCTTTGTAACTGCAGACAAAGGGCCCAAAAGCGTAAAATGTCGGGCGTGTATTGTCAGCGCCGTTAAAACTCTGTCGTCATTTGAAATTGGAACGGATAACGTTTGTCAGATTAACTCGATCGCGAGTATCGTCTGGTATTTTCAGTTCAATGATTTAATTATGCTATGGGATGGGCGCGCGAAGACATCAACACAACTTTCTTTTATACAAATTATTCATTCTTAAATAGTTTTTTATTTTTTTTGGGTAACTCTGCGGCTCTACTGGAGTCAACTAATCGGTTTATAGCATTACTCTTAGTGATTGGTCGGCGGCACAAAGACCAAAACAAAGTGTGCATTTACAAAAGCACTTTCAGTCCACTGAAACGATAACAAAAGCGGTGCGGATTGCAGTCCACGGCGACCATTTATACCCTACATCCATTAAAATGTGTTAAAATTGGAAAAAGAAATGCTGTAGAAAATTGACTACATGACTACAAATGTTGAAAACATTGTCATTAATAAATTTGCTTAAAGTGTGAATAACATTTTTGTGAAATTAGCAAATTTCTGATAAAACAGAATTTATTCATGCGCTTTTAATGAATTGACCTCTTTCCCATATTATTCCCGAAATTCAATTCAAACTGAAATTGTTAACAAAGCGAGTGATTAACTGGGAGATAGTCTGTAATCAGTTCTGATATATATTTTAGCACACAAAACATGTTCAGACACAGCTTTTTATACTCTGCTCACAAAGTCCAAAAGAGTATATAAATAAGGTATGCGAAAAAAGTCAAAAGTTGTTCGTTGGGGTGATCTATTTCTAATTTAAGAAAAAAAACAAACTTATGAAAGTATCAGTTCATTTAGTTCGCTCCAGAAAATTTTTATTTAATCTAAAATCAATCAATCAATCAATTTTTAACTTTAAAGAAAAATTTTAAAAAATAAATCTTGAATATTTTATTTTATGTTTGTAAGTTCAATTATTTAGCACACCTTAAGGAGTTACAAAAAATAAATATATATATATATATTCGTATGTAGTCGGTTGTTGATCACATCTATATAGCTGCATCTAGATACATTTACATGTATCTATTAGTTATTAAAACAAACTTGCTGTAATAACACTGTGCACACAGAGCATTGCACCGTTGATTGTACTCGTTTTTAAGCCGCATTGACAATTTGATAGTTGCAGGGTATAAATACTCTGCCCGCTGGCATATTAGTGTCACTCCAAGTTCTGTGTATTCTGCACTCTCTTCTGGCTCGGTTCTGTTGAGCTTGGCGAATGCGCTTCCGGTCTGCACAGCAGGAAAACACGTTTCGAGCAAAATGAAATTTTGCTTTTCAGCTTTTTCGCCAGTTTCGCCAGTTTACTACCACTACTAAATCATACGCTTCGGAATAACTTACAGAGATCGTCTGCGATGACATGACAACATCGACGACAAGCGGCCAAGAGACGAAGGCCAATCAAAGCGGCGACTGCTTAGCGAGTTGACATTGTTAACGATTAATGATTATCAATTTGAGCTGGTTAACTTGCCGTTGCTGCACTCCGATTTGTAGTCTCGAAATAGCAGCGCAATCGATTAAAAATTAATTGAACACTTTAAATCAATTATTACCGCACTTAATATTCATTTGCATCGGGCAAATGGGCCAAAAGAGATTTATTAGGCCCAAGCATTGAAATGTGACAGTAAAAATCGAAATAGCCTGGGCTCGAATCACACTTAAACCTGTTCAGTTTATTTTGTGTGTGAATAAAATGGGCTGGTTCCAATAAAATATGTTTCCACACTTAACAATAGTATTGCAACAGTTTTTCTATGAATTCCATTTTCGTTTATTACATTATTCGCTACACAGAGACAAAAAAAAATTGGTGTTTTGTACATGTTCGATGCGATATTCCACTAAGATTAAAATTACTACAGTCAATATTTTTTTTTGTTTTCATTCCCAGTAATTCAGAGTTATATCAAGTCTGGTTCTTAAAAATCACGAATATTCGTGTTAATTTCCACTTAATTATACTTTTGACTCTCTTTTAGGCTATACAAAAAAAATTGAAAAAATTTGTATTTATATGTCTAAATACTATGATAATTATGTTATGTTAAATGTTATGTTATGTTATGTTATGTTATTTTATGTAATGTTATGTTATAAAAAAAAACCCCCATTTACGAACCGAACCTAAAGGAACAATATAGGTTCAAACCACAACTCAAAGCGAAAACTGTTTGAATTGAATAGGAAACAAACTTTATTCTTTTTAAGCTTCTCTTAATTTAATTATGAAGTTTTAGCAAGTATTCCGTTTCTGTTTCTGATATCGATTCATCAGCATTTGAATTGCGGTTCTCGACAATTATAGTTAGCCATATATAATTCCATTTTTTTTTAATGAACCAATAGAAGTTTGTTGTATTTTATATATGTATCATTTTCATTTTTTATTTATTGTTTATGTATGTAAGTATATACAGTTGCATTAAGTATATTACACTAACCGCTTAGGGCGCTAAGAACTATGCGAGCTTACATACAATTTGTGCATAAAATACAGCAATTATTAAATATATATATATATATATATGTATGTATATATATTTAGATATATATTCGTACACTAAGTAGTATAAGTAGGTAAATCGTTTTTGCCAATTTATCAAAAAAAAAAAAAAAATTTCTTACATACAATAAATTAAATTTACAAACGACAGGAACAAAGTTTAAACTTAAGACAATATAAAACAAAAAAAAAAAACAACTAAATCAATCATTGCTCGCATTTGCATATTTGGTTTGGATCAGGGCGGGGAGGGATTGGATGTTGGAGCGTGTAACGTTGTTGATATGTTTTATGTCCACCCATACAAGCAATACAGGATCGCAAAGTGACATACTTTAATTAACTTAAAATGTGTACGCATTCAAATGTACATATATATATATAGATATATATATGTACATACATAGATACCGCATAGATCAGCGCCGGTCTGAAGCCCATTATCGTAGAAGATGAAAATATATATGTAATTATTTTTGTGGTTCTCATATAGCAGCTAATCAAACATAAGCACCAATTGGTTGCTGCTAGTGATCATATATGATCAGCTATCCTGTTGTCCTGTGGTCGAGATACTTATTAAGCTGCATTTGCTTCTGCTTCTGCTAGATGTCATTGGGGTCGTTTTTCACTAACTCTTACAAATTTACTTCCTATAAGCTCTGATTGCGTAAGTTGTATGTTATTAAAATTAATGTATTTTCAATTAGATTTAGGATTTTTCATTCCCACAAAAATTGCACAAAGGTCCTTGACAGTTGTTGCGACTGCTGTTGCTGCTGCTGCTGCTGATGCTGATGCGACTCTTCAACTACTGCTACTGCTGCTGCTGCTGCTGCGGCTGCGGCTGCGTCTGGTTGTCTCAATGCTGTCGCTGCTGCCAGCGGGATGATTCTTGCTATTTGGTGTAAGCGGCGTTAATCAAAATACCGAATAATCACATGTAAATTATTGTCCGAAAGTTGCCCGATCTGCCTGACTGATCCTATGCTAGCTGGATAGCTGTGTTCTCTGGCTACGGCCGTAGCAGCGCCAGTTTGGGTGCTTGTTGCTGCAGGTGGTGCTCGCGGATGGCGATCAGTGAGAGGGATCGAAATGCCGAGATCGGAGAGGCGGCTGCTGCACTTGCAACCACCGGCGGCAATGCGTACGGATCAGGTGATGCGGACGCGGAAGCTGAATGCGATTGGTGTCATGGCTTGCCGCTCAGGGAGGTGACATTCACGCCAGGCGAGATCTTGCCCGAGTTCGAGGAGGATGACGAAGAGGTCGAGTTGCTGGATATCGGGCCGATCATGTGCTGTGCCGCGGAATGGGCTCCACTGGTGGGAATATGCACCACATCACAGCCCATCGATGACGATGAGCTGGAGGCAGAGGGCGATGCGCCCGGCGGCGGTGCCACCTGCGCTGCTCCCGGATTGCCGCTCGTCGTCAGACTGAGCGGAGCAAAGTGCTGTCCGCCGGCGGCACCGGACACGGCCGCCTTCCACAGCAGCGGATTCATGCCGAGTCCATTGTGCGCCGCCAGGCTGGCACCGAAGTGCCGCTGATGCTCCAGAAACTCCTGCGTGGGTGCGCTCAGATGGGCCGCAGCCGCTGCTGCCGGTCCGTAAAAGCCGCGGTACAGATCCGGGCGCACGTACGGCGCATAGTTCGGTATGCGAGCGGCCAGTGGGGAGAGTATCTTACCGGGAGACGGATGCTGGTGCTGGCTGGGATGGCCGTAAAAGGCTGGCTGAGCCGACGGCGGCAGCTCGCTGGCCGGCGAGCTATCCTTGGGCGCGGAGTTGGACTCTTTGCCATCCTTGGCCATGTCGGCCAGCGACCAGATACGCGGCTTAACGGCCAGACTGGCCCCGGTGCCGCCGACGGCAGTTTGCAGTGAATTTTGCTGCGCCTGCTGATGCTGCTGCAGCAGCTGCTGCTGGTGATGGTGGTAGGCGGCGATGTCTGGTGGCGAGCCGGTCGGTGGCCGGAAGTGATGATGCAGGGCGGCGGGATGAAACAGCGGATGGGTGCCGGGCCTGTCGTATAGGTCCGGCGAGCCATTAGGCGATCCCGGTCGCGACTCAGACCACTCGCTGTTGTTGCTCTCACCGGGCCGGTCTGCCATCATATCGCCCAGTCGTCCAATGCGGTCCTTATCATCATTTGAGCCCAATCCAGAGTCTTTTGCATCTACAAATAAAGAAAATGGTAACCCAATAAGTATTTATTTCTTATTGGATGATAAAAGCGACAGAGGAGAGAGAGAAGGGGAGAGGCTTTTCGGAAATTGTTAAAGAGCTCTTACCTAGCAAATCGTTCTCTTCCGTGTTCTTGTCGTTATCATCATCGTCGTCAATGTTGGCATCATCGTCGTCGACTCGATTCCGGGGCTCCCAGGTCATTTTGTTCTCCTTTTTCAGTCTTCTTCTCGCATTGGCGAACCAGGTGGACACCTGGGTTAGCGTCATTTTTGTGATAATCGCCAGCATTATTTTCTCGCCCTTTGTGGGATAAGGATTCTTTTTGTGCTCGTTCAGCCAGGCTTTCAACGTTGACGTCGTCTCGCGCGTCGCGTTCTTTCGCCTGGCTCCATTCAAGTCCATGCCATAACTGCAATCAAGGAGATCAAAGTCATCGAATTAGAAACTGTTATACGACTGTTATACAATTGGAAATGTTCTAAATGCCGTCGGCTGTGAATGTTTAATTTTGACACGGGTCTCTGGCAAGAATGTCTAAACAATCCATTTTCGGGAACAGCGACTCAAAAACGTTGCTAAATCTTACAATTATAAACGTACACAAGTGGCAAAAATAATAGGAAAACTGGGCTAGTCGGGTCTGGCAGCTTTAACGGCCCATCTGTTGCCAGGCTGAATTTAAATGCAGCATACGTAAATTACACATGTATGCAGTTGGCGGCGTATATTGCAATCAGTGTTGCCACCTAAGCTTTTTTTCTGGATAGATCTGTCTTACTTTAACTGACTGCAGGAATATATCCTTTTTAATTTTAATGTTGTCTTGTTTTTAATTAAAATATTGGAAATAATACGAAGCTTTAAGTCACGGAACAAATCATTTTTACTTTCTTAAATTTGTAAACATTAAGTTAGTATTATATAAAATAAATTGATTAATTTTTATTTTTTACATATTCTTTACTATTTTTTAATTTTTTTTTCAAAAGAAAAAATAACTTCGATTTCTCCTGTTTTTGCAATGGGTAGCTGACAACACTGGTTGCAATGTTGAACTGGTCGCCAATCTAATAGAAGAGCAGAGGCTCACTCTCAGCAGAGTTGTGTGCAACATTTGTTTATAATAAACACATTTGCCAGCCATTGTGGAATGGACATCAGTGCCTCTGTGCCCAGTAAGCATTTATGTACACATGTGCAGTTTGCGGTCTGGCAACACATTTTGGTGCTGGCCTCGAACGGCCGTGGTAAATGCATTGGGCGCGACAAATATGTGTGCAGCAACTGTCCTTTATCGTTTTTTGTGGGCAGTTAACATGGACATATTCATGCATGTGTGTGTGTGCGTGCGTGTACATGTGTATATACTTGTATACAGGGCTTATTCACAAGTGCATCCATAGACAGCAGCGGAACAGCAGATATGCGTACACATGTAGCTGTCCCATTTGTGTAGTTTCCAGCCAGCTGCACAACTGCCGGACAGACTGATACTGATGCCATTTCGCAGCAGTTGGCAGTGCTGTTTGTTCTCTCGCTCTCGCTGTGTGTGTGCGTTGCATTAATTAATTTAAATTTGAAAACGAAGTGTCGCCGAGTGCAAAACACCTGCGCCGACAGCCAACTCTGCCTTTGATCACTTGACAGTTGAATAAATTTTTTTAATTTTCCTATCAACGTCCGGCGGGTTTTGCTTGTGCCACACGCACACACACACATACACATCAGCGCTGTATCGAATCGTTGTGAACCAGTTCGATTGAACTACTCATTGAACTGAACGAACAAACTACAGTTTATTTATTTTGCACGTATAACATTTTTGTTTTTTTAAGTCGGTTAATTCGTAAACGTGGCCTGTGCAAGCGGTTAGCAATAAATAAATAAAAAATAAAAAGATTTTATGTGTCACATAATATATGGCACATGAACACTAATGGGTATAAAGTGATCGATGAACTAAATGAACGATACATCTCTAATACACATACACATGTACAGAACCACAATTGAGAGATTTAAAAGTCGCATAAAATGGCATACCAATACCGATATTGATGTCGCTGTCGCTGCTGTTGTTAAACACTGCAGCAACAAATGGCAACAACCGCACAGCGTCCACGCCCCCTACTTAATCGGACAAGGTAGGGCCACACAATCACAATTCTTGCGAGTTTACCCCCACTGAATTCGGAATTGAATTCGCTAGTGGAGCTGCAGGGCTCCGGCGGCACGTCACGGCGAAATAACTCAAAATTGATTTATTGTAAATATTATTCGATAGACAACAACAACAACAACAACAACCAGCAAGCGACATGACTCAACTTTCAAATATTGTTATGGGTGTCAATTACGGTAGAAACAATGCGAGAGAGAGAAGTACCTGGCGGAACGTGACGTGACGGGATGTTGTCGATTGTTGAAGCGACAACTCTGTTTGGAAATTTATGTGTGTCGGCAGCTTTTTCGATGCGTTCGCCAGCGGAAGCAACGCCCGACGGTCGATCATCAATTACAAGCAAATAAATTGTCGTTAATGATGGAAAATCAAATATGTATGTAAGTGCGTAAGTTAGTATGTAAGTGTGTAAGTATGTAGTATGTGTGCGTGCCAATGTGCATGGCTTTTACTTTTAAAGCCCATTGCGGCGAAGGTGAGTGCCGAATTTGGCCTGCATTTGAATGCAGCTGCACGCAACTGTGGCACAACTTTCGACGGCCACTGTCACTACTCCTGGCTACCGGGTAATAGCTGATGGCTGGTGGCTGTTGGCCAGGGCCGCGCCCTACTTGAATATGGTTTCATGTGCTGGTCACGTCTCACAGCTGATGTGTTGGCGTTGATCGCCTGTCGGACCACCGTTCATGTTCTCGCCCGTCGAGTTGAGTTGAGTTGAGTCTCAAATCTCTCCTGGCTCAATGTCAAATTATTGTTATTCAATGGCTGCACTTACCTATTGAAGGGATAGCCGGCGAACGCCGCGTCATACGGGTGATACATTGATGGATACGGCCACGGAGCAGCACCGGCGACCAGGTTCTCCTTTAAGTCAATGCCAGCCTGCAATTCAAACAGAAACATTATCTATTAAATGTACGTGTATATGGGCATGAATAATTAATAATCAATACTATGGCAAATGCTATCTGGAATTGGGCAATTTAACTGCCTGACCAATAAGCAAGGCCTTGAACCGAAATAATTAAAAATCATGTTAAACAAATCATTAGTACATATTTTACGCGTTTAGCTCATTTTTGTTTCTGTGAGGTATGCCTTATCAGAGCGATGCTGTGCTTCTACAGTGGGCCAGAGTCGAGTTTTTTTTTGAACATAAAAAAGCTATTCGTATTTTAGCTTTAAATAACATTTGATTGCATTTAATATAAATGAAACAATTATTTTTGGTTTAATGCTATTTAATGCCACCCATTGTACGGCATTATTTAAGTGATAACCGAGAGCAGCAAGCATGAGGACAAGACGTGACCGCGTCCGCGTCTGCATATATTCGCTATATAGCAATTCACAGCTATTGCTATTTAATTTGATAATGAGTAGCGAATACATATTGCATACGTACATATATTAAAACATATGTCATTCTGTGGCCATCTCTTGCCACAGCGCGTAATTAAAATCACAAATACCCGTGCACACTGATATAAGCGTGTGTGTGTGTGTCTGTGTGAAAATGTTGATTAAGTGTAACATGACAATTACTTATATACACATTTAGTAATTTAGTCTTGTCTAAATTCACTGCGACAGATGTCGATGTCAGCTGTTTGTCGTGTACCAACTGATAACGACTACGACTAAAGATTGCACAGAGCCCAATCCAACGGACAAAGGGACAGCAGCAGCAGCGAGCAAATGAGTAAAGGTGACGAGCAGCTGCTGCAATGATAACAGAAAGCTGACTACGATAAAAAAGAAATACCTGAACTGGGGCTGCACTCGGTGGTAAAAAAAACTAACTTGTTGTATGATAGGGGTAGAATTCACAGCATTTAGTTTCTTTAATTTCAAGTTAATTTCGATCGATTTCGACAATGACATATTTGAACACATTTTTACAAGCATTTACACAATTTAAATACACTTCTTAAACTGAAAAGAGTCGAACAAAGGGTTGTATTTCTATTGGGAACATTATGTTTCCTAATAGGAGTACAACTGGTTCGCACTCGGAATTCCAATATTTTAAAAATTTATTTTCCGAATCTTGAATCCACTAGTTCGCTCAAAATGTAAATTGTATTTTGTCTGCAAATGAAAATTTGTTAGAAGAAATATATCCTGCCACTAAAAAAATAACCAAGAAAAAAACCAAAAGCTGGGTTCTTTACTGGAAAACAGTTTCAAAAACCGTAAATTCGAGGCATAGGTTCGAACCGTGAATTGAACTATCGACCAAGTTTTTTTATGCTTGCAGCGATGATTCCTATTCGACTGTTATTTTTGTTTAAAAAAGCCATAGAACTGAACGAATTAAAGAGAATTAAAATTGTTAACATGTTTTTGAAGAAAGTTTCTTAGATTATTTAGGAATTACAAAGGAATTTTGTGTTAACCTATGCGCTTAAAGCTTTAACTGGGGCATCATTTGTAATCGATTCCTTCTTTTTTTGTTGTTGTTGTTGTTAAGAACTGCCTTAATGCACGTACAGTGCAACGAAGAGAGTCAAAGGTCACCACAACAGCTTGAACATGATGTAAAATCAACGATTGATACACATCTGAGTACATGACGACGCACTCGGCACTCGGCACACAAGTTGCAAGTTGCAGTTGTGCCTGCAGTAGGTAGTTCCGTTCGCAAGTGAAGTATGCGAATTGTATGCGACATTGAGGCGACTGACTGCAGTTGTTGTTGCAGTTGTTGTTATCTTACAGACGGAGGGCTGCTGCCAAATCGGAAATATTTGTGTGTCGCCAATATGAGAATGTTGCCGGTTTGTACGCCGCTTAGCCCGATATCAACGCCAATCGCTGGCTATGGCTAAGGAATACGGCTATGGGTATATAGCGATCGGCGCGACGAAGGTTCGCATGCCCAGCATGTGGTGAGTTTTGAGCCAAGCAGCGATAGAGAGACTGATAACCGGCAGACAGAGATCTGCTGCTGTGGCCTCTGTGGCCGTTGTTGTTGTTGTTGTTGTTGCGGTCGTTGACTACTGACAGGTCTTCTGCTGCAGCGAGGAAGCGCTCGTAACGTGCAGTTCGCAGAAGTCATTTAGCAAAACGTTTTACAACCTTTTGGCCGACTCTGACAATATTAAATTACAGTTCTCGAATGCAGAAATGCACAAGTCGCCTCGGAAGGTCGAAAGTTGCTGCCGAGCGATCAATTACCAGTTGGAGCTGCCATCCCGAACCCAAACCCAAACCCAAACTCATGCCGGGTCCCGATTCCGATTCTGATTCTGATTCCGTTTCTGATTCCTCAATGAATTGTAAGGGTCGCTGCCGCGTCCGAACCGGTTTCAATGTTTACAACTTACAACAATAATCGCATTCAACTATCAAACGTGCACCATGTTCAGCAACAACATCGAGAGTATCCGCATCCGCATCCACCAAGTGCACACAATCTGCCAGCCAGCCAGCAGCGGAGCGTGTGTGTGGAGTGCGTGCTGCATATGGACATGGGACACGGACATGCGAGTGAAGCGCATTCGGTGCAACATCCCATAAATTGTTGCGTTTGCTACTACTTACATTGGACCGACCGACCGGCAACAGCTCCCCAGATTTTTGCGTGTGATGCAAAATATTAACAACATGAACAGTCGACATGTGTGCAACTACGTTTCGCGTTTATTATTACCGGTAGTGCTACAACCACAACATTAACCAGCATCCATTACTGTGTTACAGTATTTAGACCAGAACCAACATGGATTCGTCCAAAGCGATAGTAACTGATATATGTATGTACGTTTCTCTGTGTGTGTGTGTGTGTGTGTCTGCATCAGGATGTGATTCTTATGTCGTTTAACATTTATGCTTCACATTATGAAATTCACAATTTGAATTTAATCTTTTATTTTCTTTTTTAGTATCAAATTCTTTGATAAATAAGAAATTGGTTCATTGTAAAGGCAACTCACATAAATATATGTAGCTGTATATTTATCCTGAAGATAAATTTATCATTTTCATTAAATCAAAATGCTACATTTGTGTTTTATATTTGAGAACACCAATGTATTGCATATCGCCACCTTAAGCTTCTATCCACATTGTAAATATTTGCAATGTGGATAGCAAAATGAAAATTGATTCAATTAAACATGAAAAATGTTCAGGATATGTAATGTTCCTCATAAAAATGATGTGAGGAATAAGAACGATGGGATACAGGGTAGCATCTAGCCCACTTTGAGAGCTCAATCAGCATATATATATCAGCAATATTTCAGGTATCCCCAACGCCGTGCCGAGAGAGATCGATCGCATTGGTGACATTGGTTGGCGCTGTGTCGGGCTGTGTCGCTTCACGCATTGCGGAGTGCGAATTCGCAGCTACCAGCTGTGCGTGGTAGCGAGTAAATTAATTAATTCATATTAAACTGGCTGGCTGGAATACAGCTGATTCCCATTGTTAACTAAATGGTGGGGCGCTGTCTGCGATTCACGCCAACGTCAATGGATGTCCCAGCGAACATTACCCGACACCGACAATTGGCCGACACGTCGCGACGGTGCGGCAGCATCGATGGGATGCATCGATTTGCAACGGAGGCGGCTCCGGCTACCGGCTACCGGCTACGGGTTTCGGGTGCAGCCCTGCGGTGTGCCTGTGGTCTGTCGCCTGATGCGCCGCGATGCGAATGATGCGCGTAATGACGGGTCGAGTTAATTAATTGCTGCTTCGATTTAAAAATAAACGCACGTTTACGCAGCGCATTCCTGTCTGTACTCATTGGAACGAGCCGCGACCGAAGAATGAATGGAATCAGAATCGGCATCAGCAGCATCTGAATCAGTATCTGAATTGGAATCGGAATCGAACATCGAACATCATCGGGCAACGGGCAACGGGCAACGAGGACTTTGACTTTCAAAATAGAATGCGGCTGGCCTAAAACCCGTCTAGCGGCCAGGCAAAATCCCTCAGGAGACGAATGCGTAGTTGACAGTTATTTCGCTTGGCGCTTATAAAGTTGTTGGATGTGCTTGTGGCGCCTGAAGCTGTCTCCTGTTATGTGAAAGTTTGTAAGTGTATTTGCTTGGCTTTTGTTGTTGTTGTTGTTGTTGTTGTTCGTTGTTGTTCGTTGGCGTTGCCATGACTGCTAATTTGTTGTTTGTTGTAGGCAGCCATTCAAACATTCTCGTAGACACCCTCTCTCTATGTGCGTGCGTGTGTGTGTGTGTGTAAAAGTGCAAAATTTACTGTTAACGAACATTTTCAACTTTGCCAAAAAGCCAAACAACAACGGCAGCAACACAAAAACTTTCCACAACACTTACAGGCAACAACAGCAGCAACAATGAGCTGTAGACCCAGCAGTAGCATGGGTAAATGTATTTAGTACTTTTGCTCAGGCCTCAAAATGGGCTTGGGAGCACACCCTGGCCCGGCTCCAGCTCCAGCCGTCACCTTGCCATTAGGGCAGCAACCCCCGAAAACAACAACACAACGACAACAACAACAACAACGACGACGACGACGACGACACTTCGACATTTTCAAAGTTGACAAATCAGTGCATGTACGTTCTCTGGGCGACTCCTGCTCCTGGGCCTCTTGTTTGGGGTTGTTTCGTGTCGAAGATGTGTGTGACTCGAGTTGGTTGCGCAGAGGAGGAGGAGGAGTTGCGTTGCGTTGGTGGAAGCGAATAGTACGATTTGTAGTTGCTTTTTTGTTACATTTTGCAGGCAAACTGCCAGCGGCAAAAGTTTTTGTAGTAGTAGCTGCTCCCACAGGACATGACTGTGGATATGGATATGCCGCATCCACATTTGTGCCTCTTTGCTGTCTTTGTTGCGCCCCGGGCGAGATTATAGTCGAGTGCGAAATTTCATGCCTGCATTGTTGTTGCCATTGACGTTGATGTGTGTGTATGTTGTTGTTGTTGTTGTTGTTGATGATGTTGTGCCACTTACGCCAGAGTATGAAAAAGTCAATATATACTCTAGTTGTGGCAGCTGGACTCGACTCGACTCGACACGACTCGACTCGATAGTTGTTTTACTGGTCCCACAACAGCAAGTGCTTAACACCCAGCTTGCTGGGCTGTCGAAAATGTATCTATGATTGTCATTGTCTAATTGGGCAGGCCGAAGTCGGCAGCTGAATCACGCGAATGCGTCCAGGATGCAACATATGCGCTGACGTCAATGTCAAACTTAAGGATAAACGAAACAGAGAGATAAACTGACGGCTGCCAGTGGCCCGCTGGTGGATGGGGTAGTGAGGTTGAGGGCGGATCACAGGCGGACAGCCTGTCACTTGCGTGTTGACAAATTTATTAATAAGGTACGAAAAGCAGCAGTCGACGCCCTCAACGACACCGGGCGCGGCCCGGCCTGGCCTATTTGTTGGCAGGCGGTGCTCTTCAAATGTTTCTTTGCCATTTGAAATGACAGCGGCAGGGCCGCGCCGCCGTTGCACCATCAGCCAGCAGCGAGTCACATCCACCTTCAGCCATCATCCACCATTTAGCATGCGTCGGGGCCCCGATGAAGACAACGGAATATATATTCCCGTGCTGCGGCAAAATGACAGCCGCTTGACAGCTCGTGTCAAAGTAATGAATCCACCGCACAGAGCCGACACTTTTACAACTCCCGGCCACGGAATGATATGTAGATGCTAAGAAAAATTGCTCCAGTTTAGCGCCGGCGGCTCTGAAAAATGCCGCAGTGACTAATTACGATCGCCGGATGATTTATGCAGCTGTGCGCCGGAAAATTCGAAACTGTTTTGCCTTTTAAACGCTTCAATCAATATAAACACACTTATAATTGAATATATGTGCACACTCTCTGTACTTCACAGATACAGTAACAGATATAGATACATAAACGAGATAGTCACAGATACAGATACATATGTTCGCAGGAATCTGCTGCGTCAGCGAAGCGTAGGCGACTTCGGACGCATTGAGAGCGACAGTGTTTAATCACCAATCGATAAATTTCAAATGCGACGAAATTTTGGATATTTTTGTTTTTTTGTTGTTTTTTTTTGTAAATAAGTATCCACAATAACAATACGAAACCGGCAACAAAACAAAACCAAATTTATGCAAAACCGCAGCTACTGGCGGCAGGCCGGTTTATTGTCTGGCTGGCAGCTGCCTAAGCTTCTTCAAATGCAAATCAATATACTTAGAGAGAGACACACACACACACACACACGCACACACACACATGATTATACACGACTTCGGTAAGTAGTACGACGATCGATTTTTTTCACTCGTTCCGTCATTAGTGGCGTCCGCTTAAAAAAGATACACACATTCATTCGCATTGAATGTGTGTGTGTTTTGTAAATTATGAATATTGTCCGAGAGCTACTTACATTTTTTTTGATACAAGTCTTATCATGTCTGAACTGGTTTAAATTAAGTCAATTTATATTTTATTTATTTCGCTCAAAAACGCATTTCATATTTTTTTATTTAACACGTATTTCTTTGATCGGAGGATCAGTCAAGCAGATTTGCATTTTAAACACAAATTAATATGCTTCGAAAATATTTGACAGTCAATTCGCATGCTCATTTTTGTTAAATGTTAATAAATACATGAACAATGCTAATAATTTAATTTTAGATTTTCCATATAATATATATATACATATATATTTTTTTTTTTGCTTTCTTGTTTCGCATTTTTGTTGTCCAAAGTGCATTTTTCACATTCAGTATTTTTGGTTGAAGCATATAAATTTTTCAAACAAATTTATTTATGTAATTTATCCAAAAATTTATTTTGTGATTAAGCTATTCTCTGCGCTAATAAATCGTTAAGGAAATGTTCACAAACAAGTATTATTAATTATGTGGGATGCGTTCATATTTAACGCGGTCAAATTGAATGTTGAGCACAGTTAACAAATTATTCACACGAAAAAAAAATATGATTTGCCAGAAATTTGTTAATTGAATAACAAAATTCTAATGTGAAGATGAGTTTTAACAATCGAATGCGCATTAAATAAGTTCTTTTGAATAGGATTTTATAAGTTTCCAAATTTTCTAACCGACCTGATCAATGAAAGTTAAAATTTGTAGCGTGTATATAAATAACTGCGTGTATTATAATCAAAGCAGAAACAATTCCGTCAAAAACGGAGAACATTTTTAAGAACCACTTTTTTTCCAAACAAAATTTTTCAAATTTCAAAAACGTTTGATTTGTATAAATTCTTGTAGGAAATATTTTTTTATATTTAAAAAAATTTAGTGTTTATTTATTACACTTTGAAATAAAAAAGTGCTTTCTAGTTAATTTATGAATATTTCAAAAGGAAACCTACTCAAAATATGAATTCTAACTCTAATTCCAATTGGGTGTATTGAGATTGAAAACTTTAAACAGGCAGATAAGCTATATATTCTATTTTTAAAAGTCTAAGTCTTCTTTTGATTATTGTATTCATTTTTTACGCACAGTGTTTATTAGAATTATGTGATATAATCAGACATTAGCATCACATATTACCGACTTTTTTTGGGATTATATTTGCGACGGACAGTCGACTAATTGAGTGTCTTTGTGGGCATATGTCAAGAAGCGAGCTAATAGCGATGGACTTAAAATTCGAGGGAACTGTGTGGAAAGCCGCACACACACACACACACACAAGATCCGGTCAAGGCACGGCCAGAGTCGCAGTGGGGGTGCTGACCCCTACACCGGCACCCCTACCCCCGGTCTGGTGACCCTCGGCACGGCATGTGGTCCGGGAAGTCAAACCAAATAGAATTGTTTGCAAACAAAAGCAAATTACACGCTGCTATTAGAAATAATTCGGCGAACAATGGACACGCCGTGAAGCGCCGGACATGCTGTAACCGAGAGAGAACGAGAACGAGAATGGGAACAGGAACGGGAACGAGCATGTCCCGATGCCGATGGACCATTGTGTGCTTGGCCAGTGACAGCAGCGAGCTGAGCTCACAATAATGCGGCCTGAAATATCACCCAGGCTGGTTCAGGCCCAAAAGGTCAGGCTGGGCAAAAAGCATAGTCATAGGTCTAGGGTCCACTCTGAGCTGCAAGTCTTGACAAATCTGTGCCTAGAATGCCAATAACCCACACACACACACACACACATACACACACAAAGCGAAAGACAAACTCTGCCGCAGACTGAACACATGTTCGGAAGCACTGGAGCCAAAAAGCTGGTTGCGTGGCCCTGGCACACGATCAAATGACGACAACAACGACGACGACGACGACGACGACGACGACGACGACGACTTTGTCGGTGGTCTCTGTTCGGACGTTGGACAAATTCACAAATTTATTGCACCATTGTTAAGACGCATGACTTATGAACAGGCTGGGGCTGCGTTTTGGCCCGAGCTGGGCTTGTAGATAGAGTTGGCATTCACTTACCGGATTAGCGTAGAATGGAGGCTGATCGGCGGCGATGCCGGACAGGTAGGCAGACATGCCCTCTGGATAAACGCCGAGCGGTACGCCGCCGGGGCCGGCAACGAGGCCGCCGGCCGCCGCTAAACGCTGATAGTTCAGCATATCGTACTGGCAGGAGCAGATGGTCTGGCCGCTGACCGGATCCGTGTAGATGGTGCGGCCGGTGTCGCAGCAGCGATTCGGGTTCGGATTGCCCGGATTGCCCGGTGTGCCCGGTGCCGGCGGTCCGCCCGGCGGCGGTCCAACGCCCACCGAGGGCAACGATGAGGGGCCGGCGCCGGCGCTGCTCCCAGCCGAGGTTGCTGCACCGTACGGCGTTACGGCGGCTGCACACGGTGAGCCGGAGCGGGCGCCTGGCGGCACTGTTGAGGTTACCATGCCGCTGTGGGCAGATCCGGCCGGGCCGGTTACGGTCAGGGGTAGCGGCACACCCGTTGGCAGGCCGGCGGCAGCGGCAGCTACGGCGGCTGTTAGCGTTGGCCCCGGGCCGGAGCCGGCACCAATGCCGTGACCGGAACCGGAGCCGGTGCCCGCTGATGGATTCGCTAGCGCTGGCAAAGGCGGCAACGTCGATGTCGTCTGCGGATGCGGCGTCTGTGCGGCGTTCGAAGAGGGCGTGGTAGGCGATGAGGCAGCAAGGCGAGTTGAAACGGCATTCTGCAAGAGGGGAAAAACGAGAAGGAGAAAAGAAGTTGAAAATAAATGAGTTGCTGCTGCAAGTTGATCGCTTCCCACACTCCCCCGGCTCAGTTTCCACTGTATCCACTGCCTACTGTACCTGGTTGGCTACCAGCTAGCGGCAAAACTTAATTAAAATCGTTGCCCCCCCTTATCAGTGCGATAAGCGCTTCTCTTAAATATATACACACACACACACACACACACACATACACAAACTGGCTGACTGTGCACGTTGCCAGATCGGACCCTAGCGTCCTAGGTGATCATCAAAGTGGGGCCGCCATTAACAACAAATCATGTTTTCGATTGACAACATTGATTTAAATTACACAGCCGATTGCTGGCAGCGCAGCAAAGAACTGCAGCAACGACAACTGCAGTAACAACGTCCTAAGAGCAATTTGATTGTGTGTATTGTGTATCTGTGTGTGTGTGTGTGTGTGTTGGGACCGGGCTTTGTGCATCTTGGTCCGTGCCCATGTTCTTTTTCTTCTTTCTTTTTTTTTTTTTTGTGTGCACATAAGCCTATCGCGCACTTTTGTCAACACTTTTAGTCAAGCAACAACTGCAACAACAGCAACAACAACAACAACAAAGAACAACAACAACACGCATACATTCGCACATGCGGCCTGCAGACACAAACAAGTTTCAGTTTTATTTATTATCGTCTCTTTGGCTGCTTTCGTAAACTTTTCTTCGATTTTGGTTTGGTTTTGTCGGTTGTTCGTTGTTGGTTGGCTGGTTGCTGGGTTGCTGCTTGGTTGGGTTGGTTGTTCGTTGTTGTCGGTTGTTGGTTGTCGGCTCTTCCACGTTCTTACAAATGATCCAAGGCTCAAGATTGGATTTTTATCGCCGGCCAAACAGTGAGTGATATCACAAAATAGCCACAGATAGACGGATGCACGGATGACACCCCACCCCACCCCCCCCAATCCCCCTTCCATTCCGTTTTCATTGACAGCTCAAGTGGCCATACGCGATTAAAAATTAATTCTCTGACCCATATGGGTGTCCGCTTTGGGTTGGGTTATCAGTTGGCGCCTTTGAAACAGCCGCCGCTGATGTTTATCGGCCTGGTCGGCCATGTCTTGTGCGTTAATGTACGAATATAACAGATACATGTATGTGTGTGTGTGTGTGTGTGTGAACATCCAAAATGGTATATGCTATCGAATCCGCTGGCAAAGAGCGAGTATTTGAATAAACAAATGGTTCTTCTAGTCAACAATTTGAGAATTATTCGAAAGTGTTGAATATCAATACACACACACACTCACTTTGTGTGCGTGTGTGTGTGTGTGGCTATGTGTGACAGAGGAATTTTTATCTAAACAGCGATTTGCATTTTTGCTGCGACTTCAATTCGGATTTTCGGTTTCGGTTTCAGTTTCGGATTCAGATTCGGTTTCGGTTTCAGTTTTCTTTGTTGTTCTACAAGTTGCATTTCACATTATTTGTTTTTGTTTTGTTTATCGCAAGCATTTTATGGGCTCTTTTCATAGCGCTTGTTGCCGTTACTTATTTGTAATTAATGTGCCAATGTGTGCTCTGACTGTGTGTGTGTGTGTGTGTGTGTGTGTGTGTATCTGTGTTTTTGTATCTCTGTGTTGTTGGCGCTGAAGTGTCAAGTATAAGTTGAATTGATTACATTTGACCAAAGAAGCAACATTAACTTGCCATATTTGCCACTATGTAGATCAGATTACCAGCAAGCATGCATGGCTCTTTGATTTTAAATACACACACACACACACACACACGCACACACACATGTGTTTTAACAAATGTGCATATAGTACATAAGAGAAACAGTAACTGTTACAGTTACAGGCAACAGCAGCCGCAAAGTATTAGCCACTTTAGAAATAGTTCGTTATGTAGAGTTATGCACCAGTAGGGGGCAGTCTATATCTATGAGAGAGGGGTAGAGGGGGGGTTCAGCAGGCACAGTTTGTTCTCATTTTGGCATCATGTTCGTACATGTGTCCGCTACCGCTATCTGGTATGGGACACAGTAAAATTCGCTGGCACGCTGTAGCACAATGTAGCACAAATGTATGGCTGACATTTGGGGATTCAAAGTGGATTTGGCAGACATCGATTTGAAATTTCTTTTGTTTCGATTTATTTTTAAATGCCTGCACAATTTGCCCTCTCGCTCGCACGCTATTTGGCTCTGCGTTCTGCCTGTGTCGTCGAGTCCAATCGCTGCAACTTACAACTTGTCGAACAAGTTAAAATTAATTTGTGCATCTCACTTGAATATATCTCTTTTTTTTACTTGATTTTCATGCTAAAAGAAATCTTAACTCTGCCTATAAAAAAAGTTGGCCATTATTAACAGCAGCAAATAGCAGAAAGATGATCGTTTAAAAGAAATATCTATCAGCGGGCTTTCTTTCATTAAAAAATTGTATCTTTTCTTCTTCAAGATTATACAAAAGTATTAGTTAATTGTTTAAACAGATTTTCAAAGAATTTCTATTATGTCCTTCTTTTAAAGTAATTCTGAAACATAGATTATATACATCCATATGTATATATCTTATAAGTTCAGATCATAATTTAGACGCATTATTTAAGATATATGTATTAGCAGATATCGCCTGTTTACAATATATATATTGCTTAGAATTTTGCATAGTTGAAGCTTTTAATACTTTTTAGTTAATAATTTTAGCGACTTTGCGTTTCTTCCAAAACAAAATTTCAGTTTTGCCGGCTTTTTTGATTTATGTATAAAATTATTATTTTAAGTGTGATTTTTAATGAGCGGAAAAACTTGACTTAAAACACTTTTTGTGTTTTGTTTTAGTTTTTAAGAGTGCAAACAATCATTGCGATTCTCAAACTCAAAAACAATATAAGCCCAATTGAACTGATCTTTATTTCCTTCTCAAAATAACATTATATTATCTTATATATTGATCATTAGCTAATGAATAACTGAGATGGCAGTTTTAATCCCAGCTTAGTTTATAAATGTGATCTTCATTGAATTCCCGCTTTACATCTAACTGATAATAAGTTTTAATGATAGTTTTTAAACTGATTTAACTGCCTCATTTAATATTTCATATAGAAGATATATTTAGCTAACTAACAGCTTTATGTTAATGTTAACTAATACCCATTTATATATGTTTATTAGTTTGTTTATTGTTACTTACCATTACTAAACAGACACCGGTTTCATTACTGTGCACTGTCATTTAATTTCGATTTGCTTTTTAACTCGAACTAATAATTATAGTCAAAACGCACGGCACGAATTGAACAGAACAGAAAAAAAACTTGCACAGATTTCCAAATTCGTTTGAATTGGATCCAAAAAAAATTGTTGTTGTTTGCAACTGAACTGGTTCATTAACTGAACTGCTTTTGTTGCGTTTTGGTGGGTCTCCAAATTGTTGTATTTGAAGTTTTCTTATATTCTTGTTGTTGCTGTTGTTGTTGTTGTTGTTGTTGGTGTATATTGATATTATTATTTAAATTTGAACATGAGCACTCGTTTAGTGTATGTGTATGTGTGTGTGCGTGTGCGTGTTTGTGCATTACTTGAACTGAAAACTTGCGCGATTCTTCTTCTTACACACTTTTTGCATGATGTGCATTAGCCGACGGTCAAAACGCTTGATCGGTTTTAAGCAATCCCAATAGTCGGGAACAGTTTGCTTTAGCTGGATTTGAAAAACTGCGCTGGCGAAAATTGTTAGCGCCTGCCGCTTGTTGTTAATGCCTGTGTGCCAGGTTACATTGGCCGCGGCTTACGTTGCCAACCAAAAAACCGAATAGGCCAAAACTGTTGAGGCGGCGAAGTCGATGTCTCGAAGTTGTAGTCGAAGTCGAAGTCGGATACGGAGTCAGAGGCGAAGGCGGCGAGCCCAATGCGATGCGAACGGTACGGTAAACACACTGACTGAATGAATTTCGAGACGAGCGGCACGACAGGCACTAGCGCTGCTGGCACTGGCACTGGCGCTGGCACTGGCACTGACTGACAGAGGCACTGAGGCACTGAGCAGAACAGACGCAGACGCAGAGGCAGAGGCAGAGACAGAAGCAGAGGCGGCGGCGGCACAGGCGACACACACGAACGTACGAACGAACGAACGATACGAACAATCTGCGTAACAGCCAAAAGTAGACTAACATGAGTTTCTTGAGCAACTACAAAGTGTACGACAAATGGGAATTACACGACAACCGACAATCGAAAACAGCGAAAACAGCAACAACAACAATAACGGGCACACAGATACACGACGAACCGCACACAGATACTGCCGCATTCGATTCGTATGGGTGAGAGAGCGCTAAGCGGCGTTGGCCAAAACTCGTTTCTCCCCTAATTTGTGCGGTTGTGTGCGTGCGTTGCGCTCTCTCTCTCTCTCTGTCTCTCTGGGTGTGTGTTTGTGTGTGTGTTGATTTTGTATCTGTAGCTGAGCCCACAGCAAAAGCAGAAAAAGTATCAACAACAACAACAGCAACAACAACAACAACGAACAGCGACCGTAACAACGGCAATAATGATTATCATTAAAAGTGGGCTGGCTGTTTGTCACGCGGCCATTGGTGCGAGCGAGACGGTTGTGCTGGCTGCTGTTCGAGCAACGAGAACCGGTTGCGTCACGTTGCCAGCGTATGTGTTGAGAGGGATGGGCAGGGGGATGGGGGGGCGGGGTAGGGTATAGGGTAACTGCGGCAGCAGCTATAGCAAACGGCCACAACTACAGCGGCAAAAACAAAAACAAAAACGGCACAAAAAGTATCTGAAAGCTGCTGCTGCTGCGACCATAAATAAAGTATCTGGGTAAAGCGATGCGTGCGAGCGAGACAGCTTGTGCGAGTGCCCACGAATCACATTTGCTCAGCACGTTGTTGCTTGTTGGTTGTTGCCTGTTGGCTGTTGGCTGTTGTCGGCATCGTGTGCGACTCCGAGTGCCGCTTTCGTTGCCGCTGCCGCAGTCGTTTCTGCTGCTGCTGCTGCTGCTATTGCTGCTGCTGGTGCTGGTGCTGCTGCTGTTGCTGTTGCCGCGTGTTAAGTGCGAGCGAGCCAGCAGAACATGAAAAAATTAACTTAACAACTAGAAAAATGGCTGTTATTGCGTGTTGTTGTAAATGCCGATGTATGTATTTGTACGCACTGTTGTTGCCTTTGTTGTTATTGTTGTTGCTGCTGCTGCTGCTTTCGCTGCTGCTGTTGCCGTCGCTGCTGCTACTTGCAACTACGTTGTACAAGTATTTGTTGCCATAAACAACACGAGCAACGAGAAAGCGAACCGCTCGAACCGTAATGGAAATAAGAAAAACTTGATGAACATGAACAAAACTCGTAAAAGGGGTGGGCCAACGTTTCAGCTTCTGCTGCTGCTGCTGTTGTTGCTGTTGTTGTTGCTGTTGCTGCTGCTACTTCAGCTTCTGCTTTAGCTTCAGCTTCAGTTCTTCAGTAAGGTTTTATCATCCTCCGCTGCCGCCTCTCTGCTGACCATGGCTGTTGCTGGATTGGCGGCATCTTTCGCGCTGCTGCCGCCGCCGCCGCCGCCGCTGGCGCCGACTGTGCCACCGATACCGATACCGATACCGATACCGACACCGCGACTGCCACTGCCACTGCCACTTGCACCGCAGCTGCTATTGCATGCGCGCTTACATTTTATTACGGGGATATTTGTTTTTTGTTTTGCCTCCCTTTTTTTTCCTGTCAGGTTGGGGGTTTCTTTAACTTTTTCTAATTAATTGAAACGCCACTCGTGAGGAGTGACGGCGCCGACGGCTGTCCGCGACAACGCCAGAGCGAGAACGAGAGCGCCAGCAGGCGAGAGTGCGAGCGAGAGAGAGCGAGCGAGAGAGAGAGAGAGAGTGAGCGAGAGAGCGAGAGCGTGCGGAATGGCGAATGTGGAGCGAGTGAGAAAGCGCTGTCGAATCGTTTTTGTAGCTACATTTAAACAAAGATACACATTTATTATACACACACACACACACACACACTTACACTTAGATACATATACATGTGTACGAATGTATCAACATATGTATGCCATTTGAATGGGAAACGTTTGCCGCTGCAGCTAAATTTCATTTTAAGCTTTATATTGCCACACCATCCAACGTCCCCCCCTCCCACTAGCCACTACCCACTTGCCACTTGCCACTTGCCACTACCCACTCCAGTGCAGGCAACTGCGTGCGGGTGTCGCACACGCCGAAAACAAATTCTTACAGCATTTAAATGAAGTTACTTTGTTGTACTCATGTAAGTGAGTTGGTTTTGCGACAGCCGCTCTCTGATACGTTTATCCCCGTCCCGGCTCCACTCACTGCTTGTATTGCCGTCTCCCTCGTCGGTGTGTTAACGCATCCGAAAGAATCCTCTGTGGGCCAGCAGCCATTTGGCAGCTGCTAGATGATGTGAACAGAAGGAAATCGCGTTGATGATAATGTTTCTTCTTCATTGCACAACACATCACCTTTTCAGAACATTTTGTGTGCTGACCACATACAAGTATCTACACATTTAAATATATGGGTTTATCAATCTACAGCTCGAATCTGGCAAAAAGAAGCTCAATCTGACAGCTTGTTATAATGACTTCAGATATATATATTTATATGTCTGTTTATAATTGATTTTTAGCTATTGAAAAGTATTTATGAATATTTTACTTGATTGATAGAAAAAACGAATAGCAACAATTTGAATATTTAAAATAATCTTTACTATTATTTTTCTTTATGTGTGTTTCTATTTTTATGATAATTACTATAAATTATCTGCCTGCTATAACAACAAACCATCTTTCCACACTAGCTGTGAACTTAAGCTTTACATTTTGTAAGATTTGTTTGTCTCAAAATGTATTTTGTTGTACAAATCTTAAAATGCTTTTCCCTTAACTTATGTTCACTTTAATATTTGACCAGTATTTTCTAAATAATAGAAAATAAAATAAAATTTTTATGATTGTTTTCTTTAGCCAGATTTATGGAATATGTTTATTAAAAAATAAAATAAATATAATATTTCTTACTTACTTACTTTCTAATATTGATTTTGTCTTGTAAAATATGCTTACTTCAGTAGCATTAGTTTTGTAAATAAGAAATAAACTAAATTATTTTTATTCAGACATATAAAAATAACTAATATTCAATTTAATTTACTTTTAGAATTTCAATTTGATAATATATTATTTTTATCTGAAATCAATCTGGACAAAAATAATTAAGTTTGCTTAGCTATATTCGAAACTGCTGCTTAAATAGTGAATTAATCAAATGTTTAAAGATTTATGTTCTGTTTGCAATATTTTTACATATATTTATATATGTAAGTAAATATTTAGTAAATCGATATTTTGAAATTTTTTGTAATTCACATTCCATTTCTAATATTGATCGCAATTATGTCTTGCAACATATGCTTGCTTTAGTAGCATTAGTTTTGTAATTAAAAAGTAAATTAAATTATTTATATACAATTTGATTTAAATAAATGTATATATTTAAATATATATACTATTAAAGATGAAAGATTCAAATGCCATGCTTTATATTAGGCAACGCATGACATACATATATTTATATATGTATATGTAAACAGGGGATATCTGCTAATATACCATAAATAATACTTAAAAATTATCATGTGGTTTTATAAGAAATATAATTATACAAGTATATAATATATGTTTCAGAATTACTATCAAATTATTATGAATAATAAAGGAACATAATAGAAATTCAATGAAAATCTGTTTAAATAATTATCTAACATTTTTTTTACAAACTTTAAGAAGCAGGCTTGTTACCGAATGAAAGCCCGCTGATATTTATTTTTTAATCGTTCATTTTTCTATATATATATATTATTTTTATCTGAAATCGATCTGAAACAAATATTTAAGTTTACTCAGCATCATTCTAAACTGATAGTTAAATAGTAAAGTAAAATAGTATGTGAAAAGATTTCTGTTCTGTTTGTCATAAAATGATATATTTACATATAATTATATCTACATATTTAGCAAATTGATATTATTAAATTTGTTGTAATTCACATTAAATTTCGAATATTGAAAATTCTAAATTTAAAAAAAATAAAGTCTTTTAAAGGTAATCTAATCTTTTGATTTTGTTGAGCTTCGCAACGAATGCAACGGATTAATGTAAGGAATAATGCGAAATAAATATGCAAAATGTCTTTTAAAACGATCTTTGAATAAATCTTTCGGCGCTCAACTCACAGAGGCGGCCGAAATCTGTGTGGCAAGTCGAGAGCTGCCATGCGGCCATATCCGTTGCCATATTTTGCATATTCTTTGGCAGTAATTGGCCTGCGGGCAACAAATTCAGATCACGTTAAGTCATTGGCGAGGGCACAAAATGCCGTCGCGGTTGCCACAGGAGCCGAGGCAGCCGCAGCAACAGCCACAGCTTCCACCACAGCGACATTGCTAGTGTTTGGGTGCCGCGCTCTGTGTGGGGGGGGAGGGGTTGGTGTTGGCAACTCTTGAGTGCAGGAGGCGGGCGCTCAATGGCGCTATTGGGACCGGAGCAGGGACAAGCAACAGAAAGAGAAAGCTTGCAACGAAAGCAAACTGAAGTTGGCGTCAGCAAAAGCGGGAGGGCTAGATAATGCCGGGGCCGTTGTGAGCCACCCGCGGGTCGGCAGCGGCGGTCGCAGCGCCATCAGCAGCCGCAGCAACAGCAACAGCAATAGCCGACATCAGCATCAGCGTCAGTCGTTAGTCGCAGTCGCAGTCGGAGTCGGTCGAAATCCAGGAACAACGTCAGTCTTTGTTTAACGATTTTTATATTTCGAACACGAGATACATTTGTATCTTTTGTATTTTTCTTGTTGCCACAACTGCACCGTGCGTATCTGTATATGTATCTGTTACTGTTGCTGTAGTTGTACTCGTATTGGTGGCAGCTTATGCTCGCCTCGCCTCGCCTCGCCTCGTCTCGTTTCGTTTCGCCTCGATGTTATTGTTGTTCTTGTTCGTGTTCTGTCGTAGATAGCAGCAGCAGCAGCAGCAGAATCAGAAGCAGCAGCAGCAGCAGCGACAATCGTTGTTGGCAATTCCCTTGCTCTTTCTACCCACCCTCCCCACCGAAGCAGGGCCAAGTGCGTACGTGTATCTGCTTGTGTGTTTGCACAAAGCCAATGATGATTGTGAGCTTCGGGCTCAATTTTCTTGCCACTTTATACAGTGTATCTTTTAGAAAGACAACACAGTATACACACACACACACACACGCATACACACATATGAAGTATACGAATGCGAGTGCGTCGACATGAATTTTAATCTAATAGATACAAATGAAAAGGTGTTTGTTTCGTGTGCGAACTTTGCCTTTGACTTCAATTTCCAACGGGGATACGCAATCGCGGTCAGAGTTTTTGTTTGGTTTTGTTTTTGTTGTTTTTTTTTCGCTCTTTTTGTTGTTGTTGTTGTTTTTTTGTTGGAGCTCCTGTCGTTTTGTAGGCCCAATGCGTGAATTTGTTGTCGAGTGTGTCTGTTTGGCTGCGTGTATTGATTCATTTCTGAATGTCTGTTCGCTTAGTTTGCCACGTTTTTTTATTGTTCCCAGCCGCCCTATTGACGCTGCCGCCCCCCTTTTATTTTGGGGATCCTGTGGTTTAGTCCTGGTACGTGCCAACCTCTGGAGAGCGTTTGAGTGCGTGTCTTTGTGTATCTGTGTGCGCGTCTGTGTGTGTGTTCGTATTTATTCAAGACTTTTGATTGATTTTCTTGATAGGAGACACGGTTTTCCCTTTTCAGTTGGATAAACACAAAAGGACATGAATTAAATATGCCAAAGTCAAAGCCAGAGACAACATCGAAAATGGACATGATGACACTTATTTGATGCGAGGAAAATCCAAAACCGCATCAGAGAGAGCATACGCTCGCGACAGGTTCGAGAGGTATTGGTCTGCAGTTTTTTAGCTGCACCGGAGGAGGAGGAGCAACAACATCTAGCTAAGTGATAACCGAGCTGCAATTCGTGATGTTGCTGGCGGGTCAACAACAGCAACAACAGCAACAGCAACATCGAAAGCAAAGCGAAAAGCAACAGCCAACCAACCGACCGAGGGTTCCAGCAAGTAGTCATTAATAAAGAACTAAGGTACGAGCGAGCCCAACCTGGTAAAGGTGTGTTCTGTGCCGTGGCTGGGACTGTGCATGTAGTTGTAGATGTATCTGGTACATAGCCGGGGTACTCGCATACATGTGTGCGCCCCGGGGCTGGGTTTAATGCCGGGGTGTAACAAACAAACCAGATAGATGCTCATGGCCTATACACCCATCATCGGCATCGACATGCGATGAACACGAAACAAGTTGTACACAGATAATCATAAATAAACGAGAGACGACTGCCGAAGAGAGAAGAAGAGGTAAAACAAAAACAAAAAAAAAAACAACGATAACGAAAACGAAAAAAGAGAAGCCAAGCATCGTTGCAAACTCTAACGAGTACGCCTGCCGTTGCCTCAGCCCCATCGAGCGAAAGGGGGAGCGAGCAAGCACGACCACATCGGCGAGGACACGGATGAGCACGAGCGCCACGAGGCTGTAGCTAGCGCCACTGTGATTGTTAATACCGAGGCAGAGCTCGAGTCGTGCCACAACCACAGTCGCAGTCGTCGCAGTCGTAGCCAAAGCCACAAGCGGGTTACGGGTTACGGGTGTATCGGGTGTATCGGGTGGCGGGGAGCGGCAAACACATCCCTGCAGACAATCGTAGAAACACAGCGAGCCAGATAAAAAGATACTTTTGCCATGTAGCTGTAGCTGTCGCTACACGCAGACACAGAGGCACAACCATAGCTCTCAGCGGTCTCGCTCGCACTCCCAGCAGCCGATGGCTTCAGTTAGCTAGAGCGAGCTAGGGCGATATGGAGAGAGAGCTTCCGAGCTGGGCAGGGCGAAGATGCAGATGCCTGCCATGTCGGGGCTACTGCAACAGTTAACGTGAACAACAGTCAAGAGTCAGTCCGAGTGCCACCGGGACTTTTGGCCAGCTCGCAATGCTCGTCGATGAATCCAGTTGACCTTTTTAATTAAAAGCGCAGCAGTTTAGTTCATAGAGGAGCTGCTAACAAGGGCTAAGCTTAAAAGAATGGCCAATTATATAAAGTTGAGATTCTTTGTTTTTTTTTGTTTTTTTTTTTAAGGGCCTAACATTAATTAAATTCAAGGCGAGCCCCAAAAACTTTTCACCTCCCTTAATTTTCCTTTTTGTTTTTGTTTTTGTGTGTTTTTTGTTTCGCTTTTTTCGAGTCGTTGTTATCCACTTTGCTTCGTTGTTTGTCCATTCGTTCGTTCGTTCGCTGTGGTTGGGCGTACAAGTAATAAATTTAATCATAAACCAAAATAAGCGCGTTTAACCACGCTATCTTTTAACGTTAACCGCCCAACTCCACCCATTCCACCCATTCCACCCATTCTACCCATTCCACTCGTTTTCGCTCGTTTCCATTTTGTATGGAGCCCTGTTGGATGGCATTTCAATAGTAGATACACGAGACCGTCGTATACACATATAATTTATATACACACACGCACACACACACACACACACACACACACATTAATAGAGTTGGAGGTCCAGTGGAAAACGACTAAACAAAGTGTAACTGATGTTTTTGTGTGTTTTTGCCACACAGCGGCGACTGTTGCCGCATCCGAATTGCCGCCACCTTCTCTGCCAGAGATTTCGGTGTCGCTAGTTCATTTTTATCGCGTTAAGTGAATATTGGACATGTGCACGACGTCCTACCACCCATCCCCCCCATCTGCCCCCCAAAATGCCAGCCACCCCAAACTGGCCGTTTCTGGTTCTGGCCATGGTTGTTGTTACGGCCCGGCCATAAAACATTCTACATAGGTTGTTACCTTTGGCAACTTTCTTTTCGGCCTCCGTGTTTGTGGCTGTTTTTATCGCTTTTCGTTAGGTTTAAGTGTTTATCTTGGCTCTTTCATTCAATTTTCCTTTTTGCGCTCTCGCATCTAACAGTTGTTCGTGTTGTTGCACTCGCTTCTACATGCACAGGGCGTGGCTTCTGGTCAATGCAAAGAAGGCAAAACAGCAAAAAAAAAAAACACACACAAAATATATAAATGAAAAAAAAGAAAGAAAACCGTTCATAGGGGAGGCGCGCAGAGAGCGCGCAGAAACTTCTATGGTTCTCGGGCGCTTAGGGGGTTGCCACTGTCCCTGCCACAGTGCCGCCATGCGAGTGAGAAAAGAGAGGACACACACTGAGTGCGAGAGCGAGACCCATCGAGTGTGAGAAAGACAGAGGAAGAAGTAGGAAAAACAAAAAAAAAATAAAATAAAAATGATAAGCTTCTAGAGCGTCGGAAACGAGGCAGTGCCGGGAAAATAAGTGGTTCCGTCGCCCTGTCGACCGATCCAATGTCCTTGTTTGTCCTTACACAAGCCGAACACATCATAATGAGACAACTTACAGTCGCGTCACGGCAACCCCAAACTGCAAGCAAATGAGACAAAGTTAATTTGAATGAAATCAATTCCGAAACGAAACAGTTGCCAACTGATTCCAGTTTATTAATTTGCAATATACAAACCCGAATGTCTGCATTAAACTGTTTTGTCATCTATTGCCACCTGACCCCTGACCCCAGGATGCACCCAACAATACTCAGCTACTCGAGCCACTCTCATATATATATATATATATATCAATATAAATACGAGTGCTCAACAAATATTTGCAAAATTTAAGCATTCGTAAATTTGATTCTGAATAATTTGCAAATTATTGATTGTTCAATTTATTGCAAGTTGTATATAAATAGCTATAGCTTCATTTTGATTTTCAATATCTCAATTTTATTATACTGCCTCCTTCAGGGTTGACAAAGGTTTCTTCAGCTCGTATTTATAAATAATTGATTAAAGCAACTTTTGCCAATGTTATATTTTATCTTAATACCTTAATCTTATTTAATCTAATCGATTGACTTGTTTAAGTATCGCAGTTAACTTTAAGGCGTGCCATTCGTTTTTTTTGCATAAACTATTTGTTTAAGTTTTAAGCAAGTAGAGAAACCCGTTTTATATACATGTATTGATAGAATGATTGTTACTATGATCGCCATATTTTTGTTTGATGACAGCTATTCTTATTTTTTTTGTATATTTTTTATAACAATAGCTTACAAGTTAGATATGACCAAAGATAAGCATGTATATTTCTTGAATATATGTTTTTTCCTAAATTCTTTCTAAACTCTTGCTTTATTTATATTATTATTATATTTAATTATCGCAAGTCAACAAACTATCAAGCAAGCAATTTTTATAGCACTTATGCCCTTGGGCTACGACAATACTCTGTTCAAAAAGTAGCTTGAAGATATTTGAAACCTTGTTAATCAGTATAATCTAAATAAGGTAGACAATTGAAATATTTAAGATAAGCCCGATAAGAATATAATAATATTGAAATCACAAATTATTCAAATACTTGAGCAATGATTTTCTTTTTATTTGGCTTTGCCAACAACAATTGTGTTCTGTTTAGTGAGTAGGTTTTCGTTTTTATTGGATGGATATTATAAGGTTAATTCCGCTTCAGATAATGGCCTCATAAAGCGCTGGCTGAGGTCTTTACTTTTTAATATACTTCTGAGTGCTCGCTCATCGCAGCGCCAATTGACATCGGCAAAGATTTTAATTTCACATGTTGACTGCTCGACTTTGTTTATTTTATGAACTTTATTAACGCTCTTCGCACGTTAGCGGCTTCACGCCGAGCCCAGGACCAGGCGTTGGCAATGGTAGTGGGGTGGCTGCGGAGGCGAAAGCGAAGGCAGTGGAAGACCACGTCTAATATTAATAACAAGCTTGAACCTAATTCCTTATGATAAATGATATAAGTCAACAACCCTCGCGATGCTCCCCCATTTGCTGCTGCTGCTGCTGCTGCTGTTGTTGCTGTTGCTGCTGTTGCTGCTGTTACTGTGACGGCGATTGCCGCTCGGCGTTTTTGCCGACGCAAGCGGGTCGGTCGGTCGGTCTGTCTGTGGGACGGCGAGACGGGCGGGCGGACATGGGAATTTCATTTACACGCGGCGGGATAATGTTCTGATGATGGCATGTTTTTTTGCATACAAAGTATGCAAACGCAAAGAAGCGGAAAATATTTATGAAATTGCCGCAGAACTCGCAAGCGAATGTCGTAAAAAGTTGGAAAATTAGATTTTTCTGTGTTATACACAGGCGCTGGTCTTTCCACCCCCAAAAACAGCGGCCAGATAACAAGGCTCCGCAAACCCCGCAAGATGGGGCTGAGACGGAGACGAAGACGGAGAGGGGATGCGGATGCGAAGGCAGAGATATTTATACTACGTTAAATATTTGCCAACACTCAACTCAAGCATAACAACTCAACTTGAGCAGTGGATTTCTACCCCACCAGCAGACCAAATATCCGTAGCATCGACGTCATCATCATCATCTTCCTCTGACTACATCCCCGAGCCGTGGACCGGCGGCGCCCAGTTTATTGGGTGGCGTCGTATACTTGAATTTACCACACTCGTTTTGAAGGCAGTTTAACGTACTTATAATTTTCAACATGCTAATTTGTTACTTATGTTTTGATGGCCCAGTCCAAATGGGTAGCCCCGATGAGGTGGCTATCCGCCATATACATAGAATTAAGTATGTGCCGTATTATCAGCGCCACCATCGCGCGTTTTAAATAAGAGAGAAGCTCTGTCTCTGTCTTTTATAATCGGATTAACTGCGGTGGGTAGCCCGAAAGTATTGCTAGGATTTATGTAGGACCATAAATCGTGGTGCGTTTGTCGCGTTAGCCTTTGAATAAAATGGTAAATACCAACGTGACCAAACGGGCCGCTCCGCACGGGGCCCATCTAATGTAATTTCTGTGTAAAAATTATGTTACCAATAGCCCCACATGGGCACAGGTGGATTTATGGCCCGAGTAGTTGCCCAAAAACATAACCGAATTACTGTGCATATACCTGTACATAACTCAGTTAAAGTGGGCAATTTAAAGTGCTTGACCAAAAGATACCCTATATTGAAATAAAGCTATAGCAAATAGTTCGATTCTTTATTCAGTAAATATCTGAATTGATGCCAAATTCAACTTTTACATTTGGAATTTAGCCAAAGTGCAAATTTCTTAATTTGAAAAACAAAATTATTTTATTTTTTATTAAATTTTAAACCTTAAAACGTACTATTTCTATTGCAAATTAATTTGTACTTTTTTTTAATAATTTTTTTCTTTTTTATGAATCCAATCAAAATGTTTCATACTTTATTTGAGATAGTTTTGAGAAACTGTTTCCTATTAGGAACCAAGGAACTATTGTTTTATGACTTTTGTAAAAAAAAACTGCTAGTTTGGCGGGAAAACGCTAAAGTCAGCTTAAATTGACACCCCACAGTTTTCACACCACAAAAGTTTATATTATCTTTTAAAGGTATTTTTAAGTGCTGAATTCCCTACTATTTTTTTTTTGATATAAGAAATTTGAAGGATTGAATATGCTTTTGCCACTAGATTGTGTGTTGTTGCCACAGCCATAATTTAACCTATTTTGTTCGTTTTACTCATTTTATGAGTGCACGGTATTTGCATAAATTTTAATTAAAATTAATATATTGAAATGCGTATCGTTCTGTAATATCAACATCCAAATAATTACAAAGTGATTAAGTAGAAGTGTAAGTGGGCTATTACTGAAATTACTTTGAAAGTATTGGGAGTCAAATAGAAAAATTTCTATGAAAATATGCGAAACATTTGGCCGCGGCCCGCGTTCACATTACGCATTATTTCAGTTTAGTTGTGTAAACAAACTTTTGTCGCCTCGCCCCGAATGGCCGCAAATAGCCCCGACTCGCCTCAGTTATTTGTTTTCACTTATCGCATTACTCAACCAAACACACTGCGCCCGTCGCTCATTATTACGCCCGGTAGGTGCCGGGCATTGGCCACTGGTGGCCACATGTGCGTGAGGCTCGCTTTGAGCCTTGGTGGCCTCTTCTTGCTTGATGCACGTGAATAGATCTATGGGATAGGGGGTAGAGGGTCATAGGTAGAGGGGCCTCTGCTCACACAGTGGCATCTGCATCTGTCGATTGTGCGTCTCTCTTTTTCCGGGCCGCGTACCTTTTCAGGATGCTGTCTTTGTCTGTATGTGTGTGCGCGTGTGTGTGTGTGTGTGTGCCGTGAGCGGATTCCTGGAGGTCACAGCCATTGTGTCTGTCCCCGATGCTGCTTATGCTTACTTATGCTTCCTCTCTGGCTGCCTCTGGCGGCGACATTTGCACTCGCACTCACCTATTTAACGTGTTTTCATAATTGATTGCTAAACTGTTTTGTTTAGACCTCTGCATATATTTTTATGCAAATAATTACCAACGAGCACATAATGGACTGAAGCTGATGATGCTATTGCTGTTTAGCACTGGTGGCACTGGTGGTTGCTGTCTTGTGGTGTCGGTGGTTGGCGCTTTGCTGTTAGCTGTTTGCTGTTTGCCGTTTGCTGTTTGCTGTAGTCGCTTGGGTTGGCACTTTGTGCTGCCTGCCTCATTTTGTTTGCGCACTTTTCGTGTAGGTTTTGGTTTTGGGTTTTGGTTTAGGTTTCGGGCTTTGGGGTGTTGTCATTAAAATATTTTTGGTTTTGTTCAGATTTTGCCAGCAGTACACCCCCTCCCCCCATACCCTTTTCATATATATATACACTGCATTTTATTTGCTTTTCTTTTCAATTTTGGCCCAGCAACTTTTTGGTGCTATTCAATTCGCAGCCGCAGTCGCATTTTAGCCGAGTTGCGTTGCGTTGAATTATGCTCGCAGCTTTTTTTGCAGCAGTTTTGTTCTGGCTCAGTTTTTGTTAACTGATTAACAATAAGGGCTTATTTTATAGTAACTCGCATGCCAGGACGAACGTTCCGTTCGCATATGCGCCATTTTAGCCATTTTTGCTGCCGCATTCTCATCCCCGCCACTCTATATATATATATATATATGCATATTCATGTTTATATTAAAAAAGTTTCTAACAATAAGCTTTTCTATATATGCTTATTACATATTATGCAGCTGCCGCTGCTGCTGTCTAGAGAACCGCAAAGAATAAGTCTGCGAATGAACGAAGAAGAGATAAAACAGGGGAAACAGAATATTTACATTCTATACAGTCGTGAAGTATAGTGGCTGGGTTTGTGCATCAACAAAGCATTATCTTTTCTGGATTAAATTTAATTGGCTTTAGCAGTCATTGTCTCTCCTAATGTATCTCATTTACAAATCCCGAAAAAACAAACATTCATTCCAGCAGGAAAAGGCTGTCAGCAAATATTCCCAGTTTGGATTTTTCCATCGCATCATAACAGGTTTCGTCTAGAAATCCGCTTAGAGTGATTAAAAAGTTGCAAATTTAAAGTATTACCGAGCGAATGCACAAATATGGCCAACATAATCGGATTTGACAAACCCGAAAAAATGTTTAGGCGCTGCTGCTGTTGCTGCTGCTGCAGCATCCCTTGTGGCACAGAGGATTTCGCAAGGCGACAGCAAATGAAAATTTGAATTGCAATGAACGAAACTGCGAAAAGAGACATCGCAATTATGAAGCGGAATGCACACAAAACAATATCGAACAATGGATCTGTCAGTGACAAGCGACGAATCAATGGGCGGTATACGACTCGATTTGCCAGAGAATGCACCAAAATTGAAAAGCCGGATAATGCCCAAAAATGGTGAAAACCGTAAAATGAGCAAATTAAAATTCTCAAACATTTGACGAGTGTCAGAGTCGCCAATTCCACTGATATCTTCATCTCAAAAGTTGAACTATGCAAAAAACTATTATTATTAATATAATAATACAAAACTTTGGCTTTGGCTGGTTTGAATGGGTACACTAAAAAAAAATAAACAAGATTTTGTGCCTAAAAGAGCAACATTAACCATGATTCACATTAAATTGAATTTATTATCGAATCAAATGTTTATACAGAGTTTTTCTTGATTTTTTCTTTTTTTTTTTTGATAATAGGGAACGTTGAATTTGGAAGAGTTAGTTTTAAGGCAGGCGAATACCCTACTCAGCTGACTTTTGAAAAGCAGCAGATGCAACTGCGAACTGAAATGAGACGAACGTCGCTCGTCGAGTGTATTGATCCCAAGGACTTGATGAATATAATTAAAAGTAGTGGCTAATTGGAACGTGTCACGTTGCATATTCCGCTTTTAGTCGGTTCGACTGCTCAGCTTTTGCACTCGCAAGTCGTTTCTGTTTTTTCTTTTTTGTTTTATTTTTTTATTATTTTTGTTTAGCTGGCTGGGTTCTCGCAGGCGGCGTGAAAAGGACAATCGGGACTGGTCTTTATCCTTCCTGTCGGCTGCACTGGCAACATGTGTCGCTGTTATTGTTGAATTATATGCCTAATAGGATTAAAGTATTTCGCAGTTGTTTTGACCTTTTTATCGCCGTCTGCCAATGTCGCTGTCGCTGCCGTTGCCGGAATTCGGGGCAACTTTCGGTTCTCTCTCCTTTGTTTTTTGCGCATTCCATTCACTGAAGTTGCTCGGATTTTCCGTGGAGTCATCAATCCATTCGCTTCATCTGTACAAGCCTCCTTTAATCTAATTAGTGCGGAAAAATTGAACAGCACTGTTAACTTATATGAACAATGCCAACACACACTCGCACACACACACACGCACACACTCGCACACACACTCGCCCATATCCTGCAGCAGCAGACGACGTGTCAAAGGCAATCCCAATCGCATTTCCCGTCAACAAGCAGACTGCCAATGTGTGAGTTTGTGAATGAGCAACGATAACAGATTCAATTTTCAGTCCACACATTGGAACGGAGCTCAACGTCTGGATATGGGTATGGATGTGGATGGGCATATATAGGCATATATATATATATATGTATATGTTTATGTATATGTATGGAGTGCAGGATGCGAATAGGCGTCAATGTTGATGTTCGCTCGTCATCGTTCACATGCCCCCAGGTGGCTGAAAGACACACGACATACTTGGTCTTAATAAGTGAGCATAATTACCTCTATAAGGGTACACACGAAATATGTGTGTGTGTGTGTGTGCGTGTGTTAGTTCGTTTTAACAAGCCGTGTTGTGTAGAGAGGAAGAACCCATTAAGGCGAATCGTGCGTATATATAGGAAAATAACAACAATTTGCCCGTTTTGATAATTAGGAATAATATTATTGAATTGTGTACTAAAATATTTGCTAGAATATTTTATATAATCCAGAGTCGAGTTGTTCACAGAATCCAATTCGATAAATAGGAATATGTACTGTTAGCTAGGTTTTCATATTTATATACAATACATAAGCGACATGGAATATTTAAGTGAATATTGCATTAAATTATGTACAAATTGGGCTGGGCGTAGCAACCCCCAAACCGAAACCCACCCCGCCTCATTCGCAGCCATGCCATGCCCACGGCTCTAATTTGATGCACGCTTCAGCCGTACCCGCACCCCGCACCCCGCAAAACACCCCACCCCACATACCCTGTGGTGTGCAGCTCGCAAATGATCGAACGGGTGCCGCTCATCAGAGCCGCAGCAAAACAAATATCGCTGCGAGCGAGCGGAAAGAGCGGAACGCACAACAACAAATATTCGGCTGGTTAGCTAACTTCCAGCCAGCTGAGGGGCGCGGAGAGTACATAAACTTCACTGACAATGACAATTTGGAAAATGCCAATAAAATAATGGCCGACAATAATTCCGGCATGCACTGCAGATACATTTATAATGCCAAGCAACGCGCCATATTTTGACACAGTAGGTAGGCGTTTTATACCCTTGCCAACAGAATTAAACTTAGCGCGTGAAAACTATAACGCATTAGAGGGAGGTATAATTCAGACGACAATAAATATAGTTACTGAATGCTGCCAACGGAAGAGCAGAAAATCAGTTAAAAGATAGTTTTTTTTTGAATTAAAACTTTAATCATTGTATTTTGTAGAGATAATATCAAAATCCTTAAAATATAATAAGTTAGGAACAGATTTTAAAATTTAAAAAATTTGAGATTGAAAAAATATTTAACATTTTTAAAAAGAAGCTGATCTTAAGGTCGAATCTATCTATCTTTAATCATCTATATATCTTCAATCATTTGAAGAGCGTATCTTTGAATACTAAAATTCTAAAAATATGATAGGTTAAGTACAGATTTTCAATTCAACAATGTTTAAGATTGAAAAAGTATTTAACATTTTTTAAAAGAAGCTGATCTTAAGGTCCAATCTATCTATCTTTAATCACCTATATATTTTAATATTTTGAAGAGAGTATCTTGGTATACTAAAATTCTACAAATATAATGGGTTAAGTACAGATTTTCAATTAAACAAGTTTAAGATTGAAAAGGTCGAATCTATCTATCTAACTATCTTTAATCATCTATACATCTTTAATCATATTAAGAGCTCTTCTTAAATATCAAAATTCGAAAAATATAATAGGTTAAGCACAGATTTTCAATTAAACAGTGTTTAAGATTGAAAAGGTATTTAACATTTTTAAAAATAAGCTAATATTAAGGTCGAATCTATCTATCTTTTATCATCTATATATCTTTAATCACTTGAAGAGCGTACCTTATAATACTTAAATTCTAAAAATACATACAAATTTTCAATCAAACAAATTCAAGATTGAAAAGGTACAATTTTAAAAAGAAGCTGATGTTAAGGCCAAATCTATTTCTCTGACAGAGTAAAATATTATAATTCTTAAATTCAAGAATTTAACTTTATTAATTTAAGAAATTTAACACGAATATTGCGCTTTTGTCTGTCTGCATTTAATCTTCGGCATATCCTTCTGTTTCGTTTTCCAGAGCATCCACTCTGGCCTGTATTGAGTTAATCTTGTCTGCGAAATATAATTAACACAATCAAATCTACGTTTTATGTACATATTTGATCTTAACTGAGTGCTGATTAGGACTCAATTCTGTTTTTTCCTTGAAGCGGAATCGATGCCAATGCAAGGCGTCGATAGCTGCCGGCAGCGAACTAACATCAAAATGCTGTTAGCTGCAAACTGCTCCAGTTGTTGCCGCAGGTGCTGTTCAATTTCTGTCTGCGGCAGCGACTGCGGCCTAAAAGGACAGTTGGCCTGTCGAAAACGTCTTCGCAGCCGACAGACAACAACAAGTTCACGCCCGCAGCTCGGCGCAAGTTGCGTGCCGTAAATTTGAGTTTGCAGAAAAGTGGAAGCCGAACCCACTATTCGTACGCGGGGGAAGGGAAGGGGCCGCTTGGGCGGACCTCCTTGGAACAGGTGCGAAGCATGCGAGTACTAGTCAAAGTGTGGTTTGGGCCCCCAAGTTCAGGTTGTGTACTTGGTGTTGAAACAGAAGCAATTATATTGTTTGATTTATTTCGTCATTGCGTGCTCTTCCTTGTGTATGACTACACATACAGATATATATATATGTAGAGATGTATATGTTTGTGTTGGCATGTGGGTGCGTGACTTTATGTTTTGTAGTGTAATTGCAAGTTGGCGAGCTTTCAATCGTCAAGTGCGATTCAAGATAAGTGCGCCATAGACACTCAAATTACAGCGCAGCGTCTTCAATCTAGCAATAAAAATGTCTATATGTCACGCCCTCAATGTGTCAGTAAAAGTAAAATTAATGCAGATATATAAATATATATATATATTACTCCCCTTGCCACCGTTAATAACCACACATATATACACTGGGAAACATGGGTACATTAGCATGCGTGGCTAGACGAGAATTTACGAGTTTATCCATTTATATAAACTGAAACTTTGTTATTACAACGAAAACACACGAAGAGGGCATAAATTCCCGATGTTATCTGCTTGTGTACAGTTACAGTTACAGTCAGTCAGTCAGTCAGTCCGCCAACTACAACCAAATTACGCAATAGCCCGATCCGAGTTTGGCTTATCGAGCTCCTCTATATAAACAACTAACGTTTTATCGATTGTTTTCGCCAGTTTAAATTGCGATTACATTATTGGCATTAGACCAAATTAATTACAATATTGGCATCAATTTCGTTGCATATCACATTGTGCATGTGTCGCAGCCAAATAAATAACCAAATAAATAAGCCCGGTTATCGGCAGTCGATCAGAGCAGAAATACCAATTACAAGTACAGCCATAGACCAGTTCCCAATATACACTCTTATTTGGCCGCGTTACGGTAATAATTGTGTATGCATTATCGCCGCTGATAATGCGACATATCTATCTGTCCCCGTTATCTGTGTGTTCATTACCTTTCCCATTAGAACTACAGATTGATTTTGCACAACCAAATCAAATAAACAAAATGTGGCCAAAGCACATTTATTTAATTTCCATCGATTCAATAAAAAAAAATATTCGCAACTCAAACTGAATTCACACAAAAGCCACGTTTTACCCTTTTGCATATGTTTGAATTTGATTCGGAAAAATAATTCCACACAAACCAATTTATGAGTTAAGGGGTGCTCGAATTATTGGATTTATATTTACATATAAACTGTGATCCAAGATAAGTTTAAGTGTGAACAAAATCTGATTTAAACTGCGAAGAGATATTCTATAGAATAGAAATGAAATATAAAGAAATATATAAAAATCAAATAAATAAAAACAACAACTTTTCGATAGCTGAGAAATTCTCAAATCGAAGTTGAGTTTATAAAATATTTTTATGATTTTCTTTCTACTAGTTTAATTCTTAAATACTAAATTAAGCAAAACTAAATTATAAATAACAAAAAATCATAAAATCAAAATTTATTTTAATATATAAATTTGATATATTTATTTTATACATGCATTGATTTAACATGCTTCCGTTTTAATATGTTTAAAATTATATTAAAAAGTATTTCAAAAAATATAACTTAATTATACGATGAGTTCTCTGACAGCTCAAGCGAAATGAATTTTGAGCTCACAGTAAAAATTTTAAGTTAAGCCCAACTTGGTTGGGTCTTTGCGTTGAATATCGTGGCTTTGAGCTGGCGGCTGCCCACTGCGTTGCTGGAGGGTTCGTCTGGCCGAGCGCAGATAAATTATGAGGCGCGGCGGGTGGTTTATCTGTGGCAGCAGTGGCATAGATAGCAGTCGGAAGATAGCTGCCCCGACAGTGGCAGTCGACGGGCTAACAACCGGCAGCTCGTGAATTGGCTCTAAATTAATTATTTACGCATTTGAATTGAGGCAGTGTGTTGAGAACTGATTTCGAAATGGCCGGCAGACAGGCGGCTTGCCGCGTGCCGCATTACGAGCGCCGGAGCCGGAGCCGGAGACGGAGCGCGCTACCCGCCTCATGCGGCCGCTCTTAATTTACCAATCAAAAACTCGTAATTAACCTAATAAGCCTTCGAGACGGGCTGCGTGTCCCGTCGCGTGCCCCACGCTGCCGTCAACGCATTGTTTGTGCCACAGCACACACACAACTTCAACAACACATATCGGGAGCCGTCATAACTGACGCCTGGCCGCGCGAGTTAAATGGATTAAGTGACGCAACTCGCTTTGGAAACAAATTATGGCGCCCAACGGACCCCAATGCAGATTGCTGAATTGATCAATATAGGGCGGTGTGCATATAGGGGCACCGATCATGTCTATATACAAACTATATATAAAGATTGTTTTTTTTTTCAATGTTGACAAATCTTAGTTGTATATATATATATACACACACATTCATGTCAATATTCCCGCTCATTACTTCCGGTCATTGTTTGATTTATGGCACGGCGTATTTAAGCCATTGTTGTCCTTATTTATATTATGCCTACTTGCTCATTACATTTTAGCACTAAGCGCAAAAACAGATTTTCACACAATAACCGCACAGTGCCAACCACTAAATCCCTGGCTAAACAGCCCTAAAACAAACACTCGTACGCATGGCAACGTCCCTCCGATAATATTTGCTTAGGACGTGACCAGCCTTTCGACAGTCTCCGCATGCGCAACCCCAAGCAACTGCTGCAGCACCACACGAACTACAACTACAACTACAACAACAGCGGTGAAAAGTTACTGCTAATAGCATTACCACGAGCTCACAATTACAGGCCAACTATACTATATATAGCAGACGATTCTGCCTGTTGGTCGTGCAGCTCAACAGATGACGTTCATTTCAGATGCCATAATGTTAGATAGATGAGATAGATATAGGTAGAGGTAGTATATATATAGTAGGTATATATTTTTGAATATTGCGGAAGCTATTGCGTTTATTAGTTTAGGTGTTAAGCAAGTTTATGCATGCTATAAAAGGTATTTTTATCAAAGATAAATTCCTAATCTTAATTTAGATATTATATTTTGTTATTAAAAGATCTTCAGCTTCATAAAATGTATTTTTTCTTGATTAGTTTAAACAAGCCAAATTTTAAAGCTGTGCTATTTAAACCTTTTCTAGTTTCTTTTCGGATAGCTTAGAAATTGCATATATATAAAGATATGGGAATCGATATATAAAAAAAATTTTTAGATATTATATTTTGTTATTAAAAGATCGTCAGCTTTGGTAAATTTATTTTTTCTTGATCAGTTTAAACAAGCGAAATTTAAATTAAAAAAATATAAAGAAATCTATATATAAAAACAAAAAAAATATTTTTAGATATTTTATTGTATTATTAAAAGATCTTCAGCTATAGAAAATGTGTATTTTAAGCCAATTTAAGCCAATTTCAAGCCAAATTTTAAAGCTGTCCTAAATAAACTTTTTCTAGTTTCTTTTTGAATAGCTTAGAAATTGCATATATATAAAGATATAGGAATCTAAATATAAAAAAATATTTTTGGATATTTTATTTTATTTTAAAAGATCTTCAGGTTTAGAAAATGTGTTTTTTATTGATCAGTTTGAACAAGCAAAATTTTATGGCTATCCTAATTATACTTTTCTAGTTTCTTTTCGGATAGCTTGGAAATTGCATATATATAAAGATATAGAAAACTATGTATAAAAGCAAAAACGAATATTTTTACATTTTTAATAGTATTATTAAAAGCTCCTCAGCTTCACAAAATGTATTTATTATTGATTAGTTTGAACAAGTGAAATTTCAAAGCCATCTTAATTCAACTTTGCATAGTAAGAAAAATCGATTTATGATGTAAGCAAACTGTTTTGCTCACTCCAAAAAGTATTCAAAGAAAATATTGTTTTAGAACATATTACGAACATCGTCCGACTAGAAAACTACAAAAGAGAAAACTCTTTCGTAAAGTTGATTTTTGTGTATGCAAATCTGCAGAAATGCATTGCACATCTGCTGTATGTTTGCCAGTTGTATTTAAGCTGGGCAACCCAAAGATATTTCTGGTATACCAGTGCAGTAAGGAAACGCAGACATACATGCTATAAGTATATGTGTGTGTATCTATAAATGTGTGTGTATCTATGCACATAGGAATAAATAAATATGACCTATGTGCGCATCGTTTCGTATATTGTGAGTAATTTAAACGTTCGATGGGAAAGGAAAAACGTTGAAAATATTGCAATGTCTGGGCAAATAATAATTTCGGCGTGCGGAAAAATCCGTGACATCATAAATTATCAATAATCACACTTTGTTTTGACAGGATGACGACTGTCGCATCTGAACCGCATTGTTGTCTCTATTGACATAAGCGCACACATACCGACTCGTACACACACACACACACACACACACAGACACACACACACTCACAGACACATATGTCAGGGAGGCAGCGGTAGAGCTATTGAATCCTCATTGTGACCAGCAATGACGCGACTAATACTACTCTGAACTGCACATCCTTGCTCTGGGGGCGAGAGCTCACAGAGATAAATAAATGACAGGATGCGAATGACGCGGTCCTGGAATTCAGTTGATTTTCGCTTTATTCCGTGTAGTTATGCCAGTTGGCGAAGCCAGAGCCAGAGCCCTAGCAAGGACAGATGACACACTCCGGGGTTGGAGCCACTGGACTCGCTTGTTGTAACTGCCAAACAATTTATCGACGACGCAAGCACATTGTTTTACCATTATTTTATTTATTTGCCTGCCGTGCCGCTGGCCAAAAACGATGATTTTTATGAAACTACTTCAATCAAACGTTTCGTTACACAGATTTCGAATTTTGCGCATTTATTGGAAACTTTAACAATCCATTTCGAAGCGAAAGTAAAATCAATATTTAATCGTTGCTTTATATAATTTTAAAAATAACTTGTGTTGAATTAATATTTTAAAACTGAAAATACTTCATTTTAATTAATTTAGTTTTTCTTTTGGGTAGATTTATAGATAGTTTTGAATAGTTCTCAATATAGTTTCCTTTTTGAATTAGCTTCGGTTGCCGAAGATTAGAGAATTGAAGTTTTATGGAAAAGCAAAATGGTTTTTCATACACAAAACAGATTTTTCGATACAGTGCGGATCTATATAATATCTACATTAAATTATATTGTCCCAGTTTAAACAAATTTCGAGTAATATTTAAGCTCGATCAGAAAATGTCAGTAAAATGTTGTATTTTGTAGGGTAATAAAAAGGTCAGTCTTATCCGCCGATTAACTGTCAATTAGTGCCGTATATAGTTAACAACAACAGTATAATATTGTTTGATAATATTTACAATTAAATGGCATCCGCATGATATTTTAAGGCTCACGACTTTGTGCATGATTATAATTTGAATATTTATCGGACGGACATAAATCGAAATCGGTACTAACCATTAAACATGGCATTTAATGGCATCACGTGTGTGCATGTGTTTTGTATTGAATCTACAATATTAATAACGCTGATAAAACGTTCGCCGGCAACGTTCGACCTCATTTGTTTCAACCTTTCGCCGGGCAATCAACGACAGCGCGACTAACACTACAAGCGGCAGAGATACAGCTATGGTTTGGGAGCCCGACAAAAAGTCCGATACGGATACATACGATATAACACAACCAGAGGCAAATATACAGGCGCACAAGCACAACAACAACAAAAGGAACAACAAAAGCAACCACAACAACCGAGCGAGTAGCAACAAAAAGCTTTTTAGTCAGCGATAACACTTATGTATGGGTATTGTAGACGTATTATTAAATGCCATGTTTTGTTAACGGCCGAAACCGTTCCCAAAATTGTCAACCCACACAAACGCAATGAAAGCGACAACATTTGTTACTGTTGTCAGTGCCGGTGTCAGAGCTGCCGTTGTTGGAGCTCTAATTTGAGACACGATTTGTTAATGTGTTTTGTGTAGCCCGCTCCATCCAAAATTAAGCTGATCAGACCACAGAGCTGCCATTCGATATTCAATTCGATTTCCCATTACTGAATAATGTGTGAAAAGTTATGTAACCTAGGCTGAGTCCTGGCTATTCAGAAATTATATATTAAATTGAGTTATTCGAAACGGGAAAACACAAATTTCTACAAAGCTGAAGTTAAAGTTTGATTTATGTTATTTTGGGTATAGAAATAAAGTCTGATTAATAGACTTTGTTTCTAATAAATTAATTACTGCTCAGTTGACTCGAAAGTACAAATTTTGTTTTGAATTTAATCTAATGAATTTGTATACAGAGTTCAGTTTCTGTAATGTTTAAATTAGTTTTCTAAACTGTTGCAGTTTTATCATGCGATAAGGTCATTAGAGTATGTTGCCTGCGGTAGACGAATGATTTATATATATATTCTTTTTGTTCGTCTTCATTCAGCATCAGTTAGTGAAATGTGGCTTGAACTCTTGGGAAACGGGTATACGGTATTATATCGTTGAGGGCGTGAGGTTAGAGCGGGCCAGACAAAACGCTTCAAGTGAGGTGAAGTTGTAATTGAACTACTGGAAACGGCTTCTAACTTTTCAAAGAAAACATCGTTAGGGCCAGAGGGGCAACAGGGGCAGCAGCACCAACTCACCAGCCTCTAACTGAGCGACTGAATGACGATGACTGAACTGGGGCGCAGAAAGTGACTTGTCATTAAACATGAAACTCTTGCAGCGTCAGTTCTCATAATTGTGTTGAGTGCCAGTCGTTGTTGTTGACTCTTAATGTTGTTTTCTTTGCATGCTGATTAGTTGAGCTCGGGGAATGTCCCTGTCCCACACTACACTCCTCCGTCACCCGCACAGTCGCTATTGAAATTGTCAGTCGCGGGACCGATTGCAGAATGAATATCGTTATACATTCATATTCATATAAGAATACTCGTCTCTGTGTATATATGTGTGTGTGTGTGTGTATGAAGAGGCCAAACCAGACCATGACTACTTGCTCCAATGCAGTCAACATCTTTCTACTTACAGATGAATGTACATAAATACATACATACACACACACATACATACATACATACACTTTCATATGTATATGCACACAGAGCACTTTGGCTGCTCGCGAGCGAGTGTTTTGATTAATGATGATACATGAAATTAATTTCAATTCCTACTCGGTGCGATTGTTTGCGTTTGAAATGAAAGCCTTTTCACACCGCTTCAGGTTCGACCTCGGATTCAGATACATATTGAAAAATGTTACTAGGCTTCTTATTAATACTTCTTTTGACTGCATTGATTCGTTAACAAAAAAATCTGAATTTGACTCTCTGCATATATATATATATATATATCTTTTTCCATTCCTTTAAAGCAGCAATCGTGCATAATGTCATTAGCGCTGCATCATCCTCCTTCCAACCACTTAAAGCTGGTTGAATAAATCTCGCAGAATGGCTTTGTTGTGCTTACATTAGCCTCCGTAATGAGCTGATTTTGATTCGAGAATTCCACTTTATGCACAATGTCGTTATGATCATTATTATTATGCTTAGACTGGCACAGTCATCAGTTCGATTTGTTGGGAGAGAGAGGATCACATTAAATAGGCTCAAAGAGAATTACAAAAAAAAAACCTGCAGATCTTGTTTGCATCTGCTTGGAATATTTATCTGATAGAAGAATAAAAATATTTAAAAATATAAACTTGTAATTATAATGTTTAACAATGAAATCAATTTTAAAAAAAAGTAGCTGAGATATATGTATATACATATAAAGTATTTATATAAAGAAACTTTTCAAGCATTTTTAAGGACACGCAATAAATGAATATAAACGAGTCTTCGCCCAATAAAACTTGTAATGAATTGACGAGTGTGAATATCTCAGCCAGATAATCTTATATGGAAACAAGATTTAACTGCACTTTTCAATCAGATAGTTATTAATGGCGTGTCTGCGGTGGGTAATGTTCTTGATAAAGCACGGAATTTACGCCGACTCGACTATCGGTTGAATTAAACGGAGGCGCAGAGAGCTCATACAATCTGGTATAAACAACTGTCCGTGAGTATATAACACAAATTAAAAATGTTAACGTTTTTACAAGTTAACATTGAAAATCGTTTAGCGGCAATTACCATCAAATGTTGGCAACTCTTTGATGTCTACCGATGTTTGGACGCCAGTAATCCCAACTTGGCCTAAACATTTCAAGCATTCCTTTGGCAGTGCCGCGTCTAGTACCCTGTCGCCGGCGTTTGCAATGGCAGCGACTCCAGCGGACAACAACAATAACAACAACAACAACAACTCCGGCTGATGGGCCATGCGCATGCGCACGCGCACTAAATAAACCAGCGGCATCTGTTTTGCAAGCCGAAACGGCACCGACACAGCCCGTCCCGTCCCGAACCGTTCCGTCCCTGCCCTGCCCTGCCCTGCCCGGCTCAACTCGGGCCGGCTCTTGTGTCGCCAAGAGCCACGACTAATGTGCCGCTAGCGACAGTACTCGTTGTATTAACAAGGCAAATACACCGCGGTCCATGCAAATCGAAGCGACGCGTCGCATCGTTTTTAGCCCAATCGAGCTGCAGTCGCAATCGTAGATCCATCCAGCTAGTTAAGGCCCAATGCAAACATGCAGTTCGAGCGTTTTGAGAAAGACAACACCCAGAGCGAATGAGTGGGTAAATAAGACAAATGATAAAAGGCAGCAATAGCAAAACATCGCTGACTGTTTCAACAGCAACAACAACATCAGTTGTCGTTGTCGCTATTTGAATACGTATTTGCCATTGCCAGCCAATGACTCGGAACAACGCGCACACGCACACGCCGAGAATCGGAATGATTATCACATTCCCATTGATCCCCCCCAGTGGACTAAAGCGGCCATTGATTTCTATTTGTTGAACACAGATGCAAGTCCATAGAGGAGCTGTCAATGCTGGTGCTGCTGCTAGCACACACACACACACACACACAGCCACATACACTCAGAGAAAAACGATATTCCAAATTCAAGTGCGAATTGAAAGAAAATTTAACCTATATTTCAATCAAAAACAAATTTCTTGAATTTACAAAAAGTGCCAAAGTTAATGAAAGTAATAAGGAAATTTAATCATCTTGCATATTCAAATCTAAATTATTATAAAATTGAGTTGCATATATAAGAAGAAAGTTTCTGAACTTAAAAAAATTTCTAATCTTAAAACCAGTACGTATGCTCAAGTCGGGAGCGTCCAACTAGGAGATACCCTGAACTCAGTTGATGTTGATACAGACTTGTGTAAACACTGCTTGCATTTGCACTGCTTGCGTTTGCTGTAACTTGATTGATCAAATTTTATTCATTTTACCACACACTTTCTTGAATAGCTTTTGTGTGTGTTTCTAAGCAAATTTTTCTAAAATATATAAAATTATTCATGTGAATCAAATTTTCTCCGAGATAGCTTAAATAATTTGTTACAGATGATCGATTTTCGAAAAAGGGTACAAAATATCGATAATTTTAAACAAAGTTGATCCGTTTTACTTTAAATTTCTAGCTCCGAGATTACGCTTCTATAACAGCCAATGATCCTATTCACGAATCTATATACTTTATGGGTTCGAACATGTTTCCAATTTACCCATTTTCAAGGATAATTTTATTAAAATGAAGCAAGCTTAATTAAAATAAATAAGAAAATATAAATTTTGTTTAAAAGTCAAGTACTTTATTTTAGTGAATGTTCCTCGTTTTTTCGTTGAGTGTATCTGTCTACGCACACATGCATATTCGTTTGGTTAAAGACGATCAGGAGATGCGAGGAGACGCAGCCGTTTGCGCTGCTGTTTGACTGTTTGACTATTTGGCTGTTTGACTATTTGCCAAGTGTAGAGTGCGATCTTGGCGGGTTTCCGCTGTTGTCGCTGGCAGCGTGGCGAGTCGAAACCCAGTAATCCGTTAAATGTGAGCAAATAGGCAAACAGTGTCGGATGTCATAATGGAATCTTGAAATGCCGCAAAACCGATCGATTGGTTGTCGCTGTCCTCATCATTTCAAAATTTCAGATGGCGGCTGTGCAAATACATATCTGAAACGAGGCCCAGCTAAAAGCGAACTCACTCAGATTTATATATTGTGCAGCGCCAAAGCGCTGATTGGTTGTTTAGGCCGCATTCTGTTATCAACTATAACTGGTAATACAGGAAAGTATGCAATCCATAAATGGATGAACATCAAACAATGACATCAACAACAACAATGGAAATGCAATCAAACTCTTTGCAAACGGCAGTTTTTTTTGTATTATTTTTTCTTTTTTCTTTCTTGGCCAGAGATGAATTGCAATTGCCATTGGGCCATGTTCGTGAGTGGTCTAAAAGGCAAGAGCTATAACAAACAGGACAAATATTTAGACGAAGTTGCGCGACGCCTGGCCAAGACTAAAGTCTGTGTATGTGTGTGTTGGTGTGTGTGTGTGTGTATGGTGGCATGTATTTGCACTGTAAGTGGATTATCGCACAAGCGGCTGCCACTTTTTGCGTGCGACGGGCGAGTTGCTGGCGCAGCAACGATGACGACGACGACGTTTTAGCTATCGCTATCGGCTGATCGGGCAGTCGCTCAACTGACGACAAGTCTCATTGGTAGTTCGGGCATGTCGACGCAATTAAAAAAACGCCTTCTTTGGTATGACTTCTGGATTTGGCATGGAGGCGCAGGTGCGGCATATGTATGCAAGCCGCGAGCGCGAGTCCATGACGCACGACCGACGCCGACAAACACGGCGCCCAGGGCCTCCACCCGTCCCCCCCCCCAACACCACCACCCACACTCTTTGTTGTTGTTGTTGTTGTTGTTGTTGTATAGAATGCGTACGACTTAACGCGCACACAATAGGCTATGCAAATTTGTGGCACAAACAATCAAACTAGTAAACGCCTGCTGACCAAAGATCAATTGTTGAACTGTGCACCCAGGAATGTGTTGTACTATTTGACTATTCGCCCGGATGGACGCACAGATTAGGCGGCATATCGCCACAACGCGAGTAACAATGCGCTGCAAGCAACCTGATAAGGAGTGGGAGTGGGAGGGAGGGGGGTCTTTTGTGCTGTTCAATTTTATTGAAAATGTGCAAAGACTTAATCGGCTAAATTACTTTACTGACTTACCTTGAAAGCGTTAACATACGTTTTTAATAAATTATTTTAATGGGATTCGCCAGATAAGCTTCTGATTTTAATTGATTTGTGATACGATTTCGATAATAATTAATTAATTAATATAACTGAACTCAAATACCACTAAAAAATAGCATTTTTTATAAAACTGGCTAAAGCGATTACAATTTTTTTTTTTGTTTGCAAAAAAAAACAATATTTTTCCACGAAAGCTAGTCGGTCCGGCGGCCCGATTGATATGGGAATATGGTAGAAAAAGTTAAGAAAATTCTAAGAGCAGTTGGCTGGATGATTTCCTTTAGTATGTCGCTCAAGCGAAATACTAAAAGAGAGAAAGATCAGAGTTCTTATCAAGCGCAAGCGCAAGTTAAACACGCAATTATCGCCTCGACATCGTCAAAAGGGCCAAGAGTCTGTTTGTTGGATGGCAGGCAGGCAGGCAGGCAGGCAGTTCCGCGCCGTTTTGTATGACTTTGTTCTAAGAAAAGCCATAAAATTACTGCGTAACAACTGCAACAAGGTGTAATGGAGGCGTAACGCGCGCCAGTCAGTAGCAACTGCCGCTGGCACAGTAAATGCCACTGCCACAGTTAATGCCACTGCGGATGCCGGAGTTAACATTGTTTGTGGCTCATAGAAATAAAACTGTTAATTGCCAAATGGTTGAGTTGCGTTTCCCGGTTAATTTAGGTACGACTCAACTCGGGCCTCTCCGATGCCCAGGTGCTGCCTCCCAGCCGAACACAACTCTCTCGCCATTTACCCAATCTGCCCATTTGTGTTAGCTTGTAAAATGGCGTGGGAACGCACCAAAGTATAACGCGGTTGACAGCAACGCGTTACGGTCCCGCTACAAAATCCTCAAGCAATAGCTGCTCATGGAATGCGAGCGTCTTACAAAAGAGAGAAACAGAGACAGAGAGAGCGAGAGAGAGAGATAGAGGACCAATAAATCATGGACACTGCCACTTGCCGGGTAACCAAATGCAGTTGCACACGCGGCAAACGCAAGCTGATATCCAACGATTGTGCTTAATATTCATTCAAGGGCGAATTAATTTCTAATTCGCATGCAGGACGGCAACAATCCCGGCTCTACAATCGACATTAACATTAGCAGTTGAGCTACACATGTTTTCCGCCCAAATCTGAGCAAACACGCTGTAATCACGTACAACAGCCGACTGTGTCACAGTCACAATCACAGTCACAGTCACAGCTACAACAAAGTATTCTCTTCGTTCGTTTGTATCCGTATAGAAAGTTTTTTTTTTTTTGCAATTTTTAATTTCGTTTTGAAATCCATTATTATTAAGTATTCAAAAAACATTTATTTAAAGCATCCACAAAAATCTAATTTTTATTTTCATAATTATTTACATATTTATATTGATGATTATATAACGTTACTCACTGTTACTCAGATCTAGTAAAATACTTTTGATACGATTTATATATCAAGTAATAAATTGCAGGCAATTACATTCTCAGCGCCCAGTTTGTTTAGAGTTTGTTTGTTTTTTTTTGTTTTAATTCATGTTGCAGACACGATATCGTATTTTTAGTGTAAAATATATATATATATATGTAATAACGTATATATTTTAATAAGTACATTAGCAGTCGTGTTGATTCCTGTCTTAAGAGCGTCTCACGCCAAAAGCTGATAATGAGCTCACAATTATCACTTAAGTTGCTGCTCGAACACGATGTAAGCTCAGGTTTCACTTGGGTAAAGCCGTCCCCAGCGACTTTCACATACATACTACCAGCTGCACAGCTAACTACTATATCTATCTATGTGGAACAGGCGATATGCATAGAATACAATATGTACCGGTGGACAGCTAAGAACAACCTCAAAACTGCGATAGTCCATTTCGTGTAGACAATCTAAGACCGGAGCCTCTCCTCCAGTTCGGCCCTCAAAAGTTCTGAATCAGAGCGCGGGTCGCGTGCATCGTTGCCAACAATGAATAAAGAAGAAGAACGAACGAACGAACGAATGAAAGAACGAGCGAAGCGACATCGCCTCCAACTGGGTGTATTCTTTGTTTCAGCACACACATGCAAAGCTGCGGAACATTGAATTGAGTGAATTATCTATGTTGAGCATGCCGGAGCGCTAACATACCCTAGAAAGAGAGTCTCTGCATACATAATGACTTGCATATAATGTATTCTTCAGATAACAATCGAAAGGATATTCTTGCCCAAACTCAGCACGCAAAACGCAGTTGTTGCTGTTGTTGGAGAAAAGTAAAACAAAAATATTCATATGACGAATTTGCATAACTGAAATAGACGTTAAAAGTTCTCAATGAAATTACAACATTTTTGAATCTTGAATCTTTTACAATTTTTGGGGCCTAAAAATGAGTTCTTGAAATCAAAATGTAATTTTCAGCTAAATTTCGACCTTGGCCGAATTTTGACAATAATTTAAGTGCAACGTGTTTTTTTTTGTATTTTGTTTTCTCTGCTTAAATAAAACTGCTTAAAATCTGATTTGTTATTTGCAGTGATTCATATCGCAGGATAATGCTGATCAAATGTGATCAGTATTGGCAAATTAATTGTGATGAATTGTGAAAATTTCTCACTTTTTGAAAGACATTTGCACGAATGAGAATTGTAAGAATAGATTTTTTATAATCCGTAAAACTATATAAATAAGTGTATAGAAATCTCGGTCATATTTTCGGATACAAACTTGTTTATTGGTTCAGTTTACCAAAAGCTGCATTGGTGTAAATAGCTTCGCTTGCATCTCCCACTGTGCTTAGGCTTGCATTCAATTCTGCTGCATTCGCAAAAGCCAATAACACAACACCCACAACTGGCCAAAACGTAAGACGAAGACGAAGACGAAGACGAAGATGAAGACAGTGGCAAAGAGACGATAATGTGGGATGTTGGGGTGTTGGGAGGGGGGAGAATGAAATTAATAATTATAAGCGCTGAAAGCAAAATAAAATGTAAACAATTAAAATGGGCCTGGACTCAACGATGCGACGCGCCGTTGGCAATTTGCAATTCCAAACACCGGTGACGGCGCAGCAACAGCAACAGCAACAGCAGCAGCAACAGAGGCGTCTTTTTGGTTTCATTCTTGTTCTGAGTATTTACTGGCAGCAGCAGCAATAATAACAACAGCAACAGCAACAACAACAACGCGTGTGACATTGAGGCGCGAAACGGGCAGCCGTCGACGCCAACTGTTTGGGGCTTGTTTGTAAAACAACCAAAAGGTCACAAACTATTTGTGTAGAGTGGCGACCTCTTTGCCTCTGGCGCAGTGTTTGTGTTCGCACACCATTATTTCAACACGCACACACGCACACGCACATGAACACACACACACACGCAAACGCACACCAAACGAATAAGTGTTTTAATTGCAGTTTGCCCAAATGGCGCACACACACACACATAGATTGGCAAAGGCAATTAATTAATTGAGACCACCCACCATACACAACCTATTTTGAAGCTGAGCCCAACGCCCACACACACACAGACACACACACACAACTGAGATCTGCAGTTGATATATGTATGTGTGTGTGTGAAAGCTGATACATGTGTTCATGGAATGTTGACATGTGTTCCCCAAATATGTATGTGTATTTGTGTACATGTGTGTGTGCGTGTGTGTGTGCGTGTGTGTATATACACCCCGATACACATGTTTATATGTATATATGTAAATATAGTTTGTTGCAGTTAGCTGTGCCCATGAATTGCCAATGGGCGCCGCCAGTATGCAAAACTGTCCGCACAGAATGGCAACCGAACATGTGTTCATTTAAATAGTATCAGAATAGTAATAAGCGAGCAGTGCGGATCGCTTGGTGGGCAGCTCATTAATACCTTCTTTCTGTCTTTTCTGTCTTGTCGCTCACAATTTGTTCGTCATTTGAGCGCATAAAACGAGCCGATTACGATTTGGGGGCCAGCGAGGCCAACACACGTTCAAACGAATTGATCAATATTTAATATATTCAAACGCATGTGCCGACCGCAGCACGGAAAACTTTTTGCATTTCAAATCGAATTTACAAACTATCTAATAGATACTTAGTTCGAGCCAATTTCTTTCTTGGTTTGTTCTTTAAAAAATAATCAATAATTTCCAACTCTAATATTCATAAATTTAGATTAATTATAGAAGCTATATCAGAATATAAAGTTATTTAAAAATAATTATGTCAAAAGTTCCTATAGCAGATGTTAAGATATAACAAACAATTCCATCCAAAAGAAAAAATCCCTCTTTGGGATTTTTAAAGTAGACTACAAAGAAAAGGGAATTTTCTTATATATTTGAAAAGAAAGTAATTCAGGCAATTTGGTTAAAAAGAACGGCTTTGCCACTATCTAAGGAGGCTAATACCATACTCACACACACACACACGCACACACACACACACACACACACACACACACACACACACACATATCCAATTTAAACCGAATAATGATCGCTAGCCAAGTGAGGAAATGAAAGGAAGGCAAGGTGTGTTCTCACAACAATGCGTAACCCTTGTACGGCGATTAATATCGCATCAAATAAATTCCAAATTGCTGTTTGAGTATCATTTAACAATCTTTGATCATCTACGCACCGGCACTTGCATTTGCCCCTGCCCGCCGCCCAAAGACCTCCGGCAGCGACGTCACGGTCGCGGGACAGAAGCCGTTGCGGCAGACACTCTGACGGCGGACCGGCGGCTGCTTAGCATAGATGATGGTCTCTAGATAAACGGCTGGGCAGGTTGGGGGTAAACGTGGGCCCAAACTCAACATTTTCAAAGTGCCGCCGCACCTATCCCCATTTTGTTTTTTATTTTTATATATTTGGCGCATTTTCAGCTGGGACATTAAAAGTCAAAAAGATCGATTAATTTGTGCTTATGTTCGTTAAATCTGAAGGAGGCCTAATTCAAAAATTTAACTGCAAATGTTTTTTGAAAACCATTTCAATAGAGGTCACACACTTTTCCGAATTATTTATGTTTTATTTTTGCCATGTTTGCTTTAATTTAATTAAGTGCCAGACTGTGGCAAACTTTTTAATGAAAAACTGCAATTCGACTGATTTTAAAATTGAATAAAACTGACAAATACAAAAATGTTCATTCATTAAAATATTTAATGTGTATGCACACACATACACACACATACATATAGTATATATATAGATATGCACATGGATACATTCGGGTACACCCCCTTTTTTTTTTAGAGTTTTGTATGTACGCGTGTATTTCCGTGTTTCCATCAGATCATTAATAGGCTTATTAATATTTTCATTGTTAATAAAACAAAAAACAGTAGCCATCATGACACGCATTATGTTTATCTCCATTTATCAACGCCTCCAATCTAATTAAAAAAAAACAACAACAAAAAAAAAATACAAAATTGAAAAAATTACTCATTTCCACTTCCAAGGAATCGCCAAGCGAGCCGCTGGACAACGGACGTGCACACCCGGTGAACGTCTCTTTGGCTTGAACTTGGACTGCGACTGCGACTGCGACTGGAACTCGAACTCAAACTCGAACTCGCAGTTAAAGTTGGGATATGGTATCTGGTATCTTTAGCGTATCTCATTCACATTCATAAATTTGAATTTGCCTGGTTTTCATTGTGTTCGTTAGCTGCTGTGTCTTTTTGAGTGTTTGGTGTCGCTTTGGCCTCTGTTGCTTCTGCTTCTGCCTCTTTTTCTGCCTTCCTCTGCTTCTTCTCCTTTTGCTTCTGTATACTTCTGGGATACTTCTGGTATCTGGCCATGTCGCCGCGTCGACCACCCGATTAGAGAAATAGTTTGCGCTCATTTGACTGTTTGTGGGCACGTTTGGTATTCGTGGCTGAATTTCTTAAAAACAATAAAATAAAATTAAGCAAAACGGCATTTTAATAATGCTGCTTCTGCTGCTGCCGTCTTCTTTTCCCTTAGATGGCCCGTTCGGCTGGCTCAGGTGTAGGCAGCTCTTCGTTCGCTGTTGGCTGTTTGCTGTTGGTGTTCGTAATGGGCTATAATGGATCTTCCTAACAATTTGATGATTTATGTTGTGTAGCTAGCGGTTGTTCTTTTTCTTGTTGTTGTTGTTGTTGTTGTTGCTGTTTCGTTTGGCTTCTTTATAGCTGTTTTATTATGTTTATAGCGCTTATAGCGTTTCTGTCTGTGTCTTTATCGGCTAACCGAAAACTGCCCTGGCGCTCGTGTATAACGCTAGTGTCGGTCCCACTCACCAGACCAATGACGTGCGCCTCTTGTCGGCTCTTTGTTCGCCCCCCTCCCCTACCCCGTTTCCCCTGTATGGATATGCCTGGCCGCTGTCGCTGCCGCTGCCGCCGCCGCCGCTGCCGCTGCGCATGAGCCGTCCCGTCGCATGTGCGTTCAAATTTGGCTTCGCGTTTGTTTTTGTCATAATAAACCACTAAAAGGGAGCATATAAAAAGCAATTTTCCGCACCTGCCTTCCAAACGTGGCCAACGCCAGCAGCGGTACTTCAAGGGATCCCTCGGCCCTCCGATGATTTACGAGTTGCGTTTATCAAACGAGCTAACAGTGTTGCCATTTCGTTTTTCGACTTAATTGAATACCACTTGTCAGATGCAGCACATTGTTAGCCCGGCCAACTATCGCACACCAAAGGATGCCCCACACAAACCACTGAGAAAGTACTTTTCCCCATTTACATGTCAGCACTCAAAGACGGCAACGGAGACAGCGACGGAGACGGTGACGGTTACGGCGACCGGATAACGTAAATGCCTCTAGTTAACTAGCTACATTAAATGTACCGCTGATTCGATTCAAGTACTAGATTAGTATATTCAACGCCTTAAACGACTTTTAACAAAACTAAATCTCACAGTGTAATTGCTTGAGACTCGGTGATCATTAGCTTACCTACAGTGAGAAAATACCCGCGAATATAAGTGCTATAAAACTTTTCTCAATTATAAACATTCGTCGGATTCGGCAAAGATCAAATCGTTTTAAGCTGGGAACTAAATATTTTCGGGTTTTTGTTTTGCAGTTTATTTCAACTTTTAGCACTGGGTTCTTTTTAACATTGTTTAAAAAAACACTTTAAGCGTAGCTTAAGTTTTCTGTTCATAACTATTGTAAGTAAGTCTTTAATTCTAAGCGAGTTTTTTATGAGAGCAAATATAAAATAATGGTTTCTATTGACAATCGATTCTGAAAGAATTGAAATTTAAACTTTGTCTATATTTCAATAAAATAGTAATGATCTTGTTGATATATGATATGTGTATGTAAATTTATATTTAATTACAAGTGGTTTATTTAATTACTATGGCAAATTCTCTAAATATATGTTTCAATACTGCAAATAGTAAAAAGTATACCCAGCAAATAGTAGGGATTTTAAATGAGTAAAAATTTTAAATTAAAACAAATATCAACAAAAATTAAAAATGGAATCATTGTTTAAAGTTAAGCAAAATTACTTCATCTATTATTTATCTTAATCTATTTTATAATTATAAAATACACAAATTCATGAATGTAAATTTTTTTTCGAAAATTATGCATTTTGTACTTACTTAAAGATTGGTGTAGGCATTTATGTCTGAGACATTTCAGACTATAATTTTTGGGTTATCTGAATTTTGGGGGAAAAAGGGAAATAAAATTATATTTTATGTGGTATATTATTATTTTTTAATTATTATTATTATGTGGTATATTTTATTTTTTTAGAGTCCTCGCAAAGTAAGCTAAATCTCGAAACGAAAATGTTGGCTTAGTCGAATTGTAAGCCATTTTAGTTGGGGATATTTAAAAATAAAGGGTTTTTATTATTACCCAATAACAATTATATGCTTATGCAAAAGTAAGATTTATATCATAAGCAAAGATTCTTGAATAACTTTTAAAAAGAAATTCGGCTTCTTTTTGGCTATGGCCATAAAAATCGATGTATGGGCTATTTCGATTTGTAACTAAGTGCTTATTTGTGTGTATGTGTGTGCATATATACCCTGTATTGTTGGGTTCATGCTTGGCATTCCATAGATAAATCGAACCACCGAATTTGGTTGTCGTCGCAGTCGCCGTTGACAATCGCATTACAAACAAGCAAATGTGTCAGAAATATTGTTATTGTGAGTCTCTTTCATTTGTTTCTGGTACAATGGTCGTAATTTGGGACTTTAAGAGCTTTCAATGTGTCGTTTCGCTGCGCGTTGCGGGAATTTTAAATTAATTATTTTTTTGACCCCACACAATGTTCGGGCCCCAAAAACACACAGCCTGGGAGCAGGGCCCAATGCCTACAAAGCTGCCGTCGTCGCCAACACTTTGCATACATAACCGAATCGATAGTTTTGCTTTCAACGCCGACGCGGACCGGTTAGCAGCTGAAACTGATGTTCAAGTTGGAGCCGGGTGGATAGCTGGATAGGTGGATGGGGGAGGGTGGGGTTAAATATATACTTTGTACGTGTACATGTACATCAGTCCGTCGCGGGCCGAATTACTGACATAATATTATTGTAATGTTCCTATGAGACTCTTTTTTTTCTCTTTTTTCGATTCAATCGGCAACAGAAGTGTGTGTGTGCCACTTTTTGTCTACTCACGAAAGACATGAGCATATTTTGTTTGTAATTTATTATACGCAGTTGGTGAGCTGCCTACGAAATGAATGTGGCTAAAGCTTAAGTCCAACTCATGCTTTCTGTGTTCGGATGTCGTTGTCGGTCGTGGAACACGAGGAGTTATTTGTACCGGGAGCGCAGCTTGCCAAAATGTGCTGCCATCATTTGGCCATCATTCGGTTTTGGTGTTGGTGTTGGTGTTGGCCGGCTCACTTAATTCGTAAGAAACAATTTGCATATGTATGTGTTGTCGTTTAACAATGGATTGGCAAGGTGTGAATTAATTTGCTCCGCACGCCAAAAGTCAAATGTTGAGAAGAAAAGCCACACACACACTCAAATACAACACACAGCTATCGAATAAGAGAGGTGAGACGCAGCCACCCCTTCTGCTGACGACATTCTGGACTCAATTCTGCGAAAAGGCTGCCTGCCTGCACATTTAGTCGCCCTTCGACGACAAACGATGGGCTCAGACGCGGGCTTTGGCCTGGGTCCTGGCCGTGGCATCCGCTTTTTGGCACTGTGGCCGACTTATCAATGACAAATCTCCAAAATCGTTTCTGTTTTGCCATTGCCAATGGCTGTCAATTTGGCTTGTTGACACTTCGGCGTCTTGTGCACCGGGCTCTAACACCAACAGTGGGCAATGTTAACAGCCCGAAAAGGTTTCGATCGCATTTCTTTTACTTATTTATTTTATTTTTTTGTTACCCGCTTATTTTCCCGGTGGGATTTGGAGCTTCATGAATGAAAGGCAAAGCCCAGGCGGGACATTCCTCGGCGCAACTGACAAGCGGAAGTTGCCGTTACTGGCGACGGATTGAACCATTGCCCATTGCCATCAATTGAGACAATAACCGAGCCATCTCTGTAGCTCCGTGTGTCCCCTTTGCAGCTTATTGATGCACGGACTTTATCATCTAATAGATTAGAAATTGGCTGGCTTAGTTGATTCTCTCGGATATGTTAGTGTATGTATGCGTCTGTCGACTCTTTGGAGTGAAATCAATGTGTTTTAATTAAGCGCTGCATAAAACTGAATTTGTCAACGGCTGAACATAAACATATTCCAAGCGCAGGCCCGTTGATGGTGTTAAATTCGATTAGATCTACGACTCCAGCTTCATTCAGCACGCTGCACGGCCAACAGACAGCATCAGTGCCATCACCAGCAACAGCAACAGCACGAATAACAACAACAACAACGAGAACAACAACAACTGAGAGTCTTAATGCAGTCGCAGTCGCGACACATTTATTTAATCCGCAAGTTGCTCAAATTGCAAGCGCTGATGGTTGGCGTTGTCTTTCGGTGGTGCTCGGTGGTGCTTTAACATTTCGCGCAACGCGCGAGACAAAAGCACAAAAAAGGCGAACAGCGACACAGACACGCTGACAATCGAAATCCAAAATACTGAATGAAGGCGCAAAGTAAAACAATATCTGATTTGAAGCATCCGGTCGCGATTGTCATTGCCACCTATGTCACCGCCATCGCCATCGCCACCGCCACCGCCGCCGTCGTCGTCGAGCGACCTGGCGACACACGCGAGGACAGCCACAGTACCGAATTGAGGGCCCCATCCAAGCCCATGCCCAGGCCCCCAAACTCACTTCCTGCGACTGTTTAGCTGTCCGGTCTGTCCCAATCTCTGTCCTGCTGCTGCTGCTGTTGCTATTGTCATTCTTGCTGTTGTTGTTGGGGTTGCTCCAACACCACTGCTCCACCCGACCCCGACCCACTCTATACACACATATATATATATATATATATAGTGTGAGATCAATCGTATTCGATTGCAGAATGCGCGGTAGGTAAGCGTTAACGACGTTTTTGAAGTTTCTCTGCTTCCCCCCGCTCCCCACTTCCCTTTCTCGTTCTCTGCGAATGGTCTCTGCTGTTTTTGGTGGCAAGAAGCGCAGCGACAACAAAAAAATTGCGACACGTTATTTCAATTTAAAATGTTTATAATTCAGAGTGTTCTCTGCTCTTTTTTTTTGTTGCTGTTGTTGTTGTTGTTGTTGTTGTATGCTACCACCTTCGCTGCCGCCGCCGAACCAGCATCGAACATCCACCGGCGACAGCGAGCTGTCGTCACTTTTGCCACATTTGCCAGCACAAAAAACAAAAACAAAAATCTGGCCAACAGAAACCCATTCAGCTCCTCCGAATCCGAATAATACGGGCATGCATGTAGCCCATTATTGTTGCGTATTTAGGCCCGGATCGGACTTCACACGCATTTTGACAACCCGCAATTAATAACTTTGGCCTGGGATAAACAATGGCTCGGTTACCTAGTGTAAACACACTTAGAAAGTCTCAACTTTAAAATTGAATTAAATTGAAATATTTTAATTAATTTTTAATTGAAAATTAAGCATAATGGTATCAGAAAAAGTACATAATAATTAAAGTTGGAGTAGGTAAAGAATTTTGTTGAATTCTTTCATTGGTTCGATAAATGGCTCGAACTCGCCTTCAGGTTCGGTTCGTTTTTTAAAAAATAATAATGAAAATTTAATATTTATTTTAAATTTTTAAAAAGTAACTAAATATTTCGGTTTCAACTTTTTTTTTTTGAGTAACTAGCTTGATTTAAGGTTGGGTTCATAACTAAGAAATTAACTGATTTGGCTTAAATTATTCTGCTAATTCTTCTACACAGATCGAATGACTTTTAACCTTTGCTGGATTTGCATGTTTTTATTTGTTTTGAGTAAAAGTATCTTTAAGATTCTGCTCGCTTAGTCTGCGTACTAGCGGCTACATGGATGATCATTCTGTTTTATTGGTTATTGTGGCCATAAATGCAAATTGAAATGCATTCGCGGCGCCTGGGCACCAGCCCCAGTCGATTTCACTTGCATTCCCTCACATTCGTCGGATTTAGCACTTTGTAGTTGAAATTTTATAATGAGCAAAAACGAACGGGAAGGAAAAAGGGTGCACACCCAAGTCAAGAAGCGACCGCCAACAACGTGTGCTTGGGTGGCCTTGGGCGTTACTCCTCGAAGAGGCTGTGTGTGCGAGTGTGCGTGTGTTAGTGTGTGTGATCTGTCCAAAGGCCATTAAACGGCAAATACATTTATGGCCGTAATTACACCCTAAAATTCAAATTATATCAACAAACCGAAACCGCACGTTGTGACCACTGCATGACTCAATCTGAAGAGCTGTGGCGCTTCTTGGCCTTGCGGCTGGCCCCGTCCTTGTTTGATGATGTTTTTTGGCCCAGACAGTCGAGCAGCTATAGCCCAGTCACAGACTGGCACTGGCTACAGCCTTGGGTCCGCATTTATTTTTACAAGCTTGTATCACAATAGTCGTAGGCTTTTGTCGGCACGCCCACGCGCCCCAGCCCCAGCCCCTACCTCAGTTCCTGTCCCTGCTACAGCCTGTGCCGTTGTTGACTTAGAGCGAACCAGGCCGGATTATCCAGCAGTGCTAAAAACTTTTTAGAAGTCATTAAAACCTTGTAGTGGTAAAATTAATTACTTGTAGTTGCAAACAATGTAGCCACGCCGCAAGCAACATTTCCATTCAGCAGCACTCCTCTGTTGCTTCGTCTTCGTCCTCTTTGTTTTCTTCGCCGGGGCCAACCAACGTCCAACGTCCAACGTGTCCGATGTCCGATGTCCGATGTCCGACGTCCATCGTCCACCGTTCAACGGGAATGAGTCGAGCTGCCGTTCAAGCGGACTAAGTGCATGTTGGTGAAAACATATTCACTTTGAAATTTATTAACTTTGCGTGTTCTGTTGAATTAAGAATCCAGACGCAAAAGTTTCCACAGTGTTTGCTCAAAGTCGTAGACCTATTCAGAAGTCATACATATTTACAGTTTTGCAACGCGAAAGCCAAAAATGTTTCTGTTGTTTTATTTAAATACATGGCTTTAAATTCAGCGATTAGCTTAGGTCAGAAAAAACTTGTCTATTTCTATTTTAAAAATGGAATATTTCGAAATTTATGAACTGAATTTAAGTATTATCATTTGTGAAACCAAAAATATGATAATTTAATATAAAATTGGAAAATATTTATTGAACCAGGGCTCGAACCCAACCTAAATGTGCGGCATTCCACTGTAAACTTTTATTTATTTATTTTGGAACCATGGCCCACGCCTAGTACTCCGATATTGTCAAAGAGTATTATTAGGCTTTCGAAAGTAAACATAATTTTTATTTGTGGTAAATAAAAAGAAGTCAAAATAGCCGAAACTGTTTATGCTACTAATGGATCATAAAAGTTGATATGTGTGTGTGTGTGTTTTGGGTTTCTGTTTGGCCTGTCTGTCAGCGAGTCCAATCTTTATGGGAATCGGCATAAAACCCGAAAAGGTAAAGCATCCACAAAGGCCGGCCTAACCGAAAACACATGTTTAATATTTTACCAAAACAAAAAAAAATGTCAACTAATTATTTGTACATTTTTATGGAGAGACACTTAAATGTAAGTACAGCAATGAGTCTACGCAAATGCAGCCCAATTGGGCCAGCTGCAGTTGTGGCAGACAGTGAAATGTTCATTACTTTCAATTAAAATCCCCAATAATTAAACATGACGTATTTATGAGTTTGACAACAACAACAACAACGCGATTTCCGCAGATGTTAATTGCGTGAAAATCTTCTCAATATTGTGACACAACATTACAAGACAGACACAAGTACACAATCGTACAGATATATATATATACTAATTATTGTCTGGTGGCATCAATATTTATATATATATATATATGCGAAAAGAGCGTTGGCAGCAGCACACGCGATACTGCGGAACTGCGGAATCGGTTACAAAAGTCCATTAGGCGATTGTTCACAATCGACAAAAAAAAAACAAAAAAAAAAGAGTGCAAAACAAAAAAAATACAGAAAAAAAAACGAAAAAAAAGCGCAGTTGCTGCAACAGCGCAGCGAAAGTGCAAAACGCCATGAATCACATTTTGCCAATTAAGCATGATCCGTTGTAAACGGCATAGTCGTAAGCAAAATCATAATTTTATTCATGCAAATGCCCGCATGCGAGTAAGCAAAACCAAAGGCATGGTCAGTGCGAGAGAGAGCGAGAGAGAGGTGGAGAGGAGTGGAAGAGAGGCGGGCAGGGGCAAAGCCATCGCGACATTCTTACACCACACCGGAATCTGAATGTAGGCAGCAGTTGTGACTGGGGCGTCGACAACAGTTTGACTGTCCGTCCCGTCCCGCCCGTCCCGTCCGTCCGCCTCTTTTGGACCGGATGGGCTATTGAGACCACCAAAGCAGCAACAAAGAAAAAAAACTCGCACACATTCGACTGCACTGAGACCCGGACAAGAACTGCAAGCACTGCACTACGGCCCGTCCGCGATTACATTTGTGTTTGCAAATGCGATCGCCGATCATATTTCAGTCGCGGTCGCGCACGTTGTGGCAGAGGCCAGCGGCAGCGCTTCCAAAGAGGGGGGTGGTGGTGGTGGAGTAGCTAAGCAGCGCGGGCAGGATTGGGTGGGGGGTTCGGCTTGCTGTGGGGTCCGACCGCCCAGCTTGAGCGGGCAGTGTGTGTGTGCAAATCACATAATTTTCATTTAATTACGAGCACAATGTATTTGCATTTGATTTGTAAACAAATGCACTTTGTAATTGCATCCCACTGTATGCGCGGTACGCCGGACAGTTGCACTCCACTCCCATGGTACTAATTACCACCTTACCAGCGGCAGATTAACAATGCTGTCCATCCAAATATGTGCGAGTCAAATGCCAACAACAGCCAACAACAATAACAAATGGCAAAGAAAAGTGTAAAAGATAATCGACAAAAATTGCAGGCCTTTTTCTTTCTTTCTGAATGAATTCACAGCTCTGCGCTTTTAATATATCGATCCGCACCGCCCCGCGTACCCCTCTCGCTAGTATCGCTGTCAGCACAGTTAATTGACCAAAGCAACGACCATTCAGTACTGTATACACACACACATACATATACACACACACACATATGTGTGTATGTACTCGTTTGTACACAAGTACGAAATACTTATTTACAGCAAACTTGCTGCGTTCAGCTGCGGCGCTTTACCTGCTAAACCGCGAAAGGTGATAAACACCAAAGCAAAACTTACAATCGCGCAGCGCACAAATATTTGCACATAGTTTTATTTCATATATTCAAAAGTCAGCAATTATGAATTATTGGCCCCTTTCTGCCGCCCATTGTAGGCAATTTATAAGCGCGTTGTGAATTACAATTTCATTTTTAATAACTTGCAAACTTAAGAAATTTTTGAACAAAACTCGATATCCTGATTCTGATTTGCAAGTGAAATTTTGACAGGATGTCGATTTTTATCGCCCAATCTCCGTTATAAGAGATGTATGTAACAGATAGAAGGAGGCATCTGCGACCCCATAAAGTATATATATTCGAAAGCTAATCTTGGTCTCATTTAGTTTGTACATATCAAATGCAGTACAAGTTTATCATTTTTTTTCGATAACTTGCTCCGTTTAATTGATATCGATACCTTTCGATAACAACCTTTTGTTTTTTTTACAATATCTAGGAAACTAAAAGTGCTAGAGGCAACAAATTTAGTGCGTTGTATACATTTTGACTAGACGTAAATTTTGGTACCTCCGGATTTTACCACCTCCCAATCACCCCCAGTATCGACAGAATCATAAAAATCGCAATCAAATACTACAGACCTTAAAATTGATTTGTACATGTATTTCAATGCTGCTAATAAATCCTAAAAGTTTCAAAGTGATCATACATTTAGTTTAGCAGAAAATAAAGATATCGTTTCTATAGTGGGGAGTGCATTTGTGTGTGTGTGTGTGAATTTGTGTATGTATGTATGAATGCAAACGGATTGAAATGCTTATGAAGACTGTTGGCAGGGTTCAGGGCATCTTCTAGTCGGGCGGCCCCGACTAGAACCCTCTCACTTTTGTTCTTTGTTATGTTGGAGGAGAAGCTTACATGCTGCCCTTTTGAGTATGCAGCAGAAATATGAGATCGTCCACTTCCTGAGAACTCTATGCGCCTGGTACTTGCATAGATGCACTCGAGTCCAATGTTTATCTTGAAAGTAGGCAAACAAATGGATTATTTTTTGTTTTATTTGATTTTATTATAAAAAAAAATACTGTTAGCTACTAATGGAAACTTGAGATATTTAAACATGGATGAAATATGTTTATTCTAAAAATAACAAAAATATAGTAATTATGCGTTAAGTATATATTTATATATATATTGGTTTTAAATTACAGCATTCGCGTAGCGTTCAAAATCAAGAAACAATTTTTTTTTTTAATGTAAACTCTTTAAGGAAGTGTAAAGTGTAAACAGTGATATCTAATACAAACTAAAACTAATTTTGACTTATCTATAAGACTCTATATTTAACTCATAAGTCTATAAAAATTGCCAACATTTTCTCCTTTGATCTATGCTCATTTTCGAAACATTTTTTTTTTCTGAATTTAAAAATGCGAATTTATAATTTTAATCGATTGTGGATGCTAATAAGTATAAATAACAACATTTAAACTGATTCTGGGGTGTTCAATTTCTTGGTCAAAAATCATGTTAAAATAGACGAAAACTTTGACAAATTGCAAACTAACATTACTTTGTCAAAAGTTAACCGATTTTTACGTTTGATGGCATTTTTATCACGATTCATATTTATAAATTATTTTTACATTTATTATTAGAAAAAAATATATATTTTTTTGTAAATTTTGTTTAGAAAACTGTTTTTCTGTAGATAAATTTTCCCTGTGACTTTTAATCAACTTCATAACCAGATAATAATATTAAAATATTAAATTAAATTTATTTTCTCTTCATATTCATATTTATATATAAAAAATAAATTATGCTTATATATTGTTGAAGACGATCAATTAACGTATTAGTCAGGATAAATTTTTATTACAACATTTTGTTTTGATTCATTTATTCATTTTTTTTTTCTGATAAACGTGTGTTGGTTTTCGATTCAAACGAATAAACCTGTGCAATGTTTTGGATATTTGAGTGCTCTAATTGATAGATGTTGTCAGTTTTGGGGTTTTTTTTAAATTAATTAAATTAAAACTATATCAAATCAAAGTTGGGCAAAGGAAATTAAATTTATCTGCACATTGTCAGAGACTTGTGTAGAACGTTGACCAACTTTGCACCTCGTCGAATGACATAAAAATACCAATATACATATCTATATATAAGATATATATGGGGCGCCAGCTTATCGATTGTCGGCAAATCAAATGGAAGCCACCAAGCCACAGCGAACGAGGCCGTTCGCCGCGGCGGTTCAAAGTGCAGAAACTTTTCACGCAAAGTCTAATAAGAAATGCAAAGCCAAATGCACAGGAACTGATTTCGAATGTGTATGAACGATGTGAACTCGTGCTGATACCAACTGGACTTGAGTGTGTCTGTGTGTGTGTGTGCAATCAGTGTCGTCAGGTGAAAATTAATTGCCGACCATATAGACATGACAGAGAAGATCACGGGACGGAATGAAATCGAAATGGAGCTATTAATCGGCGCTGCAGAGTGACAAACATCTATTAGGCGTTTAATTAAAAGTTTCGCACTTACCGGAGTCGAGAGCCGTAGGGTTGGCCGTGTGGCTGGCTATTGTTGTCATTGATGATAACATTTGAATAACCATTCTTGTTGTCCGATACTCGGACAAAGTGTCGAACTTATGCATTTCAAGTTTCCGCCTCCAGATAGCGGCAAAGAGCAAACGCAAACGCAAACACAAACACAAACATTTGCCGACAATTACTTACCAACTGGCTAGATAAGCCATGGCCAGCCAGTATGGGGCAGAATAGCTGCTCCACTTCTGCACAATATCTACGACCAGAATATAACCATATTGATTTCCTATTTACATTATTGGGCTATCGTATCCCAGCCGTGGGCCACTTAATGATTCGATGCCGTGATATGGCCCCAGTCGATCGTCAGGCTCAAGTGGTGCTGGCGACAGTCCACCTCGCCCACCCAATACCCCTTTCTCTCTCTCGTTCGCTCTCTCTCTCTCTCTGATGTGCTTATCACTTTGCTTGGCTCCAATGTGGGTGGGCAGACTGACCAACGGAATTTCAGAGGCCACGAAACTCTGTTGCAACCGTGTCCGTTGACAGGCACACACATACACACACACACACACACACACACCTGTCGTTGTCGGTGCCAATGCCGAAAGTCAATGAGTATGTAAAACACTGTGTTCTGGTCAGCCTAACCACGCAGACTACACTCATCCGATTAAACTTTTAAATAGATGTCAAACAAACTACATTCGGCTAACTACAAGGACTCGTTGTCAACGTTGTTGAGGCTTCAGGCTGATGTCGTCATTGCCCGCAGCCGCAGAGTTGTCTTAGGCCTGCACATTCACACACACAAACACACACACACACACATTCACACTCAAAGTCAGTCAGTCCCTCAGGCTGATGTACACCTTTTGCCAGTCCATGTTCAGGTCGAGGCGTTCAAATTCAACCCTGCCCTGACGCGTCGTAGCTGCGCTTCGTTTAACCGGGCCGTGACGGACAAATGTCCCAAATTTAAAACTTTAGATATGTCGCCAGCCCGGACAAAGGTATGTGTGCGTGCTCCCCTTACGGGACACTAGTTCCGTTACGGCGGCGGCGGTTGGGCGGAGCTTTGTGCGACAGTGTCCGAAAATAGTTATATTATCTAACATGGCCTTAACACACCAACATGAAATTGGCGACACGGTCTCGGTCCAGCTTTGCGGTTATCATTGTTTCGCTCCGTAAACAGATGGGCAAACAATTATACAAATAGATACGCAATGTTTTGATATGAATAAGAATACCCAAACTTACCGCAAATTGTTTAGTTTAGATTCAAGTTACAGAATCCAATTTTGATGTTTGTCAATGTTGGCCGTATTTTAGACCAGCCGACGGCAAGCAGAGGCCTTTCAGACCATGACCAATTAAATAATTGCATCTGTCAATCAAAAAAAAAAAAAAAGTGTATTTCTTTGAGTAGAACCAAACGCTGCAAGAAATATAGAAAAATATATACAACATGCAACATAGCAATTGGTTTCATATTCATTTAACATTTCAATTTCTTGTAGTCGGCCAATGTAATAAAATAAAATGAATTTTGCAATGGCTTTCATATTCGATATTCAACATGCGTACAAAAAATCATAAAAACACGATATAAATTGTTTGGTTAAAAATACGAAAATATTACATTGAAATACTTTTTATGCAAGCGGCATATTCTATTTGAAGAGAAAATCTGTAAATATTAATATACTAAATTTTTTGGTAAATACATTTGAGCTATATCGATTATTATATCAAATGTTTTATTTAAAACGTTAAGATAAAAAAAATATATATATAAAAGAATAAAATAAAATATCATCTAATCAGTTAGTTGTTAATATATGAAATTAATTATGTTCTTAATAAGCTAAATTTTGAAGGAAGTATATATATATATATATATATATATATATATATTTTCTATATATTTCAAAACTATATATATATATATATATATATATATATATATATATATATATATATATATACACAGTATAGAATATATTCGAAGGGCCGAAAGTTGGGTTATAAAGTTTTTATATACTTTGCAGGCTAAACAACTATTTAATTAATAAATATAATTCGATAGTTATTAATTTGTTATTAAATATTGAGCATTCGCTGAAGTTAAATCCTACGCAATGAACACATTGTTGAAGAATTCCGATTACCCAGCTTTATACTAAATTATAAATATAAGATTTTAAAGTTGCAAGTCGCAACAAATTCAAAAAATAATTAATGTCTTATTTAAATATTCGTTAAATATACATTTTTATTCATTTGTAATCAACTAAAACACACTTTTAATTGTTTTTTCCCTATTGTTAATTTAAATTTAATTAAATTTTTATTTTCCTTATTGTTAAAGTTAAATTATTTGTTTCAGTTTTGCTTCGCTTAGCTTTAAATTTAATTTCTTCAAAAGTATTTTCGTCACATTTATTAGAAAAATTTGTTTTATGAAAAAACTTGATTGCACCTTCTTTTGCTGTTATAGTATTTTAATCCTTTCTTAATAAACGCTGAATTCTTATTAATTATATAATAATAACAGATCTTTTGCGCATATCATAAAGTCCGATATTAACTTAAATTTTTTTTCCTTTAAGATCCTTTTCATATAAATTTAAGTCAACTAAAAATTCTTGCTTAAATACGGAATATTTAAAGGAAACGTATAAGTTTCCGGTTCCTTAAATTTGTGCATTTTACTCTATTTTCTGTTTGATTTTATTTAACCAAATAAGAAAATGGTGTAAATTTTCTTGCATAACTAAACACATTTATGAAGAAAATTTTGCTGCTTTCAAATGCAAAATTCATAAATCCAAAATAATAAACATTTTTGTATGCAATTCATTTGAGTTTTAATTACACAAACAATTTGCATGTTAAGCAGATACTGTATAATACATGTGTGTGTGTGTGTGTGTTGCATACATTTGTTTGTACACGGGTATTTATGTACATTAAAAATGTTTAAGCTACTCCTTTTGTGAATTTTGAAGTCGACAATGAGATTTGTGTGTGGATTTCTTTGTTGTACATTGATTTAAATACTTGTGCGCTGGCTGCGATTCTAAACGGGCACATTAGAATTGTAAAACGTCGATTAAAGTTTTGTATTGCTTATTATTGTGGCGCAAAAAAAAAGAAAAGAAAACGAAAAAGAAAAACAACACCAAAGATACTGGCGTGGCTGTGTTGGTGTGCGCTAAGGGGAAACGTGCGCGAGAGACAGCACGAGCGTTGAGGGTTACGTTGCGCTGGCTGTGCTCTTCACACAACTGCGCTGAGTGCTGTAGATAAATGTGCAGCCATTTTTTAACAGGCGGCGCTTGGCTCAGCCTGGGATCTTAGCATAGGGGAAATAGTGGGAAATTGACAAGCGTTTTTCTTAACAATGCATAATAGGATATTAATACGAATTGAATAGCGCCAACATTCAAACCACGCCAGCTAGAAGAACCTGTAGGAGCAATATCCCACTATAAATGTGCCACAGGGCTTGCAACGAACCTAAACACTCGTGTTCAGCTTTCGTTTGGAAACTATCTATGCACTTTTTGGAGCTTTCGCATCGGATGCCGCGCACAAAAGCTTCGGTGCGAAAAAGCTGTGCTGCAGTCTCGGCTTGGCAAGCTGCACCTACGGAACACCTCGGCCAAAATGGCGGCGCTGTGGGCACGGTCATCGGAATCGGGGAATGTCGATAAATCAAAGCTCCGCGCTTCCTCTTGCGGCCGAACGCAGCGTAGCAAGTGGCTGTGCGGCATTCATCAGAGGGAATTAATCAGAGCAGATGAAGCGACAACCGAAATAACGACGCGGCATCTCTAAAAAGGCCCGCGTTATCGCTTTAATCGACATTGCTCTCAGGCCCAGTTTCAGATTCAGTTTCGGCCGCAGTTCCAGTGCGTGACGATAGCCACAGCCACGACCCTGTCCCCGGTTCTGGCCACAGAGCACACACACACACACACGCACACATGTCGGTTTGTAAAAAAAAGAACCAAAAATAAAAAATTTGTTTGGTAAAAAGGCGCCTCGCATCGATATCAATGCGCTGACATTGACGTAAATTCTTCTGCAGGCTTTTGTCTTTGGACACAAGTCCTCTTTTTTGTTGGCCACCCTTCCCCCTTCCCCTCTCCTCCCTGACGCTTGCATCCATCAAGTGCGCGCCCAGTGTATGTCAAATTATAAATTCCTCGAAAAAAACGAAGGAGAGAATAAAATGTAAATCTAATTTTGCTCGCTCGACGCAAACGATATTCAAATACATAATGGATTTTGCATCGGGCTGACAAGTACAAGCCCATTTAATCAATAATTAAGCGTAATCCATCAAGTACAAAGTGTCAAATGCACTCGCGAACACTTTCGTTGTCGCCCGGGCGCGGAAAAGTAAAAGGATTTCCATTACGCCCCAAAAAAAGCAAAAAAAAAGCGCATCGCTCACAGCTGAAAATCAAGTTGTCCTTGTCAAAAGCGAAAATACAGCAACAGCAAAAAAAAAATAAAAGCAAGAAGACACAACACGAAACAAATCCGCGCTCGTCACATCTGCATGTCAAACCAGCAGCAGCAGCAGCAGCAGCAGCGAACAACCCCCAAACTGTAGTCGCAGTCGCCGTCTGTTACAGTCAAGATAGCAGCAGCAGCAGCAGCCGGCATTATCTAAGCCGAAAAGCCAAAGCGAAAGCCAAACCCAAACCCAGTGCGACCCACCACTTGGTCGAGCGTGCCCCGCGGGGCCGAGACGGGGTCTGTGTCTGTGTTGTTCCAGCTATTCGTAAATGAGTCAATGGATCTGTAACAACAAATGTCCATTTTTCAATTTACCTGCGTGTCGCACTCAGTTCCCATCCCCCATTCCCATTCCTATTCCCATTCCCCCATTCCCTTTTGCTTGTTGTGCCCTTGCCCCGCAGCCTGCATAAATTGAATCTCGCAGTAGTACTCGTGAATAAATAAACAAACACCCACCGAATCGCTCTATAAATTAGCCCCTGACCAGTGGCCGGTGACCAGTTGGTTGGCCAGCGGCCAAATGACCGTGAAATTTTCCCAATATGCTCGGTTTCGCCCTCGCAGTCAGCCGCAGCCCCTCATCTGCTCATCCCCTCCATCCACTCAGTTCACTCGTTTAGCATTAAGACCACGACAATTCGGATGCGCATTTGTATTTTCTATATATATATATATATATATTTATCGGACTGCACTTACATATGTGTCGCTGGACACATAAATTATGCCCTGCTCCCCGCTCGGCTGAGTGCATAAATTTTGATCGCTTCGGGATCGCTTCTTCCGCTAGTTAACATAATTTTTTTCTTTCGAAAGCAACTGCTCCAGTTTCTTGGTCACATCTTGGGCATAACATTTGGCCTGAACAGTTGACAGTTAATTTATATGCCACAATTTGTCAGTTATTTGCAATATTCAAAGAGAGAGAATGTCCTTTGCAATGGAATGGTCAGTGGACAGCGGACAGCGGACCAGTTTCGTCTCGAGCCATTATTTATCTTCCCGTTTACACAGTTGTTAGACGAGCTGGCCATTTGAAGTAGCCAAGTTTACAGACTTTTATTAAATTGCCTTTTTCTGAAGTGTATAAAAGGAATTCGTATAAAAGGGAATCATATTTATTGATTTGTTTGCGATAAGTTTATCAATAACTGAACAAGTGCTAGGGAATTTTATTGAATAAAATTGAAAAATGAATTTATAAAAATATGCTTGTTTAATTTATAAATATATTTTAAATAAAAACTAAAAACTAATAAAACTAATTTTATTTAATTAAATAAAACAAATTTTTTGCCTTGATTGCTAACGCCAGCATTAATTTTAATATACAAAAATCTTACTATTTTGATTCAAAAAACTAACCACAATTTATAATAACATTTGACTTTCCCTAGTTAAATAAATTTCCTTCAAACAAACACGAATGCGTTGCACAGTCTCCCCCACACGGACATGAACCGCAGCCAATCCTTGAGTCCTTGAGTCAACAGCAGCAAATAAAACCACGTCGAATATAATCAATATAAATAATTCTGTTTTGCTTGGGGATGTCAGACGGTGTCATATCTCAACATAGATTTTCGATTTATTTTATCTGCTTTGCTTTGCACGATTATTTGCCTGTCGTCCGCTCTCTATCCTTTTCGTATTTTACTCTGCTTGCAATGCTAAAAAGAGTATATTAGTTTGTTTCATTCGTGCTCGCAGTAGATTAGAGATACGATAGATATTTCGATCGATATTTTTGAGTTAAAGTTTTAAAAAAATAATTAAATATTTAAATAATATAGTATGAAAACAAAAAAAAAGAATTTGTTTTTATTATTAGTTAGAAGACTAACTTTAACTGTTGTTATTACACTGTGAATAGAGTATTGCATATAATAATAATATGATTAAGATACCCTGTCAAACATGATTTTGGTCAAAAAAAGTTATAAAATTGATTTGAAGACATTGATACTAAAATCAAAAACAAATTTGTTTCATCTTCTTCTTCTTTTCTCTATAATTAATTATGGTTGGGAAGCTATCGGATGATGTCAACACGATCATAAAATGATGAATACATATTAACATTTCATTTCGGCAATTCATTTCGTTCATATCATAAGAGTTCATGTCATTTATTTTCAGGCGAAATACTCATTAAGGCTTTTACCGGCTAATGTAAACAACTTGTGCGTGTTTGTGTGTGTCTGTGTATGTGTGTGTGTAAGGTAAAATGAAATACAACACAGATACACACACACGCACACACTTGTGCTTTGTATTGAAATTTATGAAAGGCCATCGCAGCATCAAAGCCAATTAAGATACTGGCACTGAATACATACAAGCTTTAAAGGAATACACGACTAATTTCTGCGACAAAGCCGACAAAAGATCGCCTCCAGTGCCCGGAATGGAATGGGATGGGATGGTACAACACGGGACGGAGACGGGAACGGGGACGGGAGTGGTCCCCACTTTTGTCGCAGCGGCACTTTTGTCGCAAACACTGGCCGTAAAATTAAGAACTCTGATTGGTAACAAATGTTTTTGTTCATTCGAGTGATAAAAACGTAGCGAACTGAAAAGATATAAAATTCTCTTTAGTGTCTTCTCAGCGCATCAATGATAAAATATTTAAATGAGCGACGAATCCGAAGGCAATCGGACATTCAGGAAACCGAAAACCGCAGACCAGAGACCGGAGACCATCGAACAGAGACCATCTACCAGAAAACCAGAAAACCTTAATGGCTGTGCGCACGCACTGGAGCTATGTAAGTATCTAAACGGCGGCATAGACAACCTGGCCAACATGGACAACATGGACAACAGAGAGAGAGAGCGTGGCCAAGGGCAAAGTGTGAAACAGCAAAAGGAGCCCAATGGCATTCGTTCTGTTTGGTTGTTCGTTCACCTGGTTTGATAAAATAAAACCAATATGAATACGGTCCGGCTAGGATATTAAATTACACTCCGAACGACTTTGCGATTGACAACTGGTGGTGGGGAGCGGGGGCGGGGGGAAGCGTGCTGATTGAGGCAGCCAAGTGCCACAGAAATGTCGGCAGGACAAAGTCAAGCGGCTCACAAACTGAAGAACTGTAGAAGGGGAACGGGGGGAACGGGAGATGGAGGAGGCTCGAACCAGGCCAACACAATGCACAGACGGACGCGACGCAATCATAAAAGGCATAAACAGTTGTAAAGAGCAAAACCACAAAGGGCGTAGAGTTAAAAATTGAGCACTAAAACGTTATCGAAAGCGGCTCGGATTAACCAGGGGCCGGACAGGCAACAACGTCAGTCAGTCAGTCGGACTCAGGCTCAGACTCAGGCTCAGGCTGGGACAGGTAGACGGCAGGTAGTCTATTTCAAAATATCGTATGTATCTTAAAGATACTTGTACAACATTATGATCATTACTCTGCGTAACCGATACGCAATAACTCTCCCGCTCTCGCTCGCTCTCTCTGTCTCTCTCTTTCTCTTGGCCATTTAGCTGACCTGACACACTGCGTGTGATCGATCGGCCGTGCAATTAAAATAAGATCTGCCCAGTTGGCGACGGTGCCATCCTGACCGGACTCAGTTAAATGAGCGACCCACAGCGGCGCTATTGTCCTGCTAGTGTCCCATTCACAAGTGTCGCGTCTGGCATGGTGAAATAGTGAGTCGCAGATAATACAAAAAAGGACTCGCTGCATTGATAAGAATTGTGACTGGACCAACTGTCTGGCGCCAGTGTCGCACGGCTCCGATTGCGGGACACTTTTCACGAACCTTCTTCATTCATCAGCCAGTCAAATTTAGGTCACATTCCCAATACGTTTTTTATGCCTACTCTGTCCCATTAAAACTGATAAAGGAGGCATCAAAAAGGTTGTTCACATGCACGTAAACACATGCACGCATAGAAGAGGTAGAAGAAGAAACACAAGTACCTCTAAATATGTGTACATACATAGAAATTTTTTTTATAATTAAAAGTCTTAGTTTGTCATTAGTCTGTATGAGCTCGTCGGATCAAATTCGGGTTTTCAATATACATATATTCTCTAGTCAATCGATTAATCTGTTCATAAATTGCAAAAAGAGTATAATCGATTTTTCAGTTTTGATATTTGTCTGTTCGTCATCCCGTTTTATGTAAGGCGATCAAATACTAAATTTGCAAAATTTATATTGCTAAAAATCGAATTCTTTGAAATCAGGAATCTCCATGTTTTCCAAAGTAACAGTTGTAAAATGTAGCTTTTAGCTTTAAGCATGAAGAGTATATTGCTTAGTCGGTTTAAATTACTCAAATTAATTACTCAATTACTAAAAGCAACAAGTGAGATTGGTCTAGTCGCGTCCAGCCGACTAGTAGATGCCCTGTACCGAGAAATTAATACATGCACACAAAGTCTCGGCAGTTGATGAGTATTGAAGCTGATAAAAATGAAGAAAAAAATTTACTAACTACTGTTACCAACGAAAAAATACTCCACCACACCAATTAGTATAATTCACTCACAAATAATAGATATAATATTACTTAATCATCGCAAAAAAATGTCAAAGATAACGAGAATTCTGCTTTGTCATAAAAACGATATATATTAATAATAATAATTATGAATACCGAAAAAAAAATTCAACATTGATCGAGAATATATATACTTTATGGGGTCGGAGATGCCTCCTTCTGCCTGTTACTTACATTTGCAAAAAACCATTATACCCTTTTTACCCATTTTCAATGGGTTTAGTGTATAAAAATCAGATTTGAGCTTATTGAGCAATATATACTCTGTTCATAAATTACAAAAAGAGTCATCCCGTTTATTGTAAAGCGATCCGACTAGTAGATACCCTGAACCCTGCGATCTGTCTGCATAAACATTTCAACCGTTTTACTCGGTCGCTGCGCGGGCCCCACTATAGAAACAAAATCTTAATTTTCTGCTAAACTTATGATAATGATAATGATATGATACTTATTATTAAGAACATCGAAATGTATGTAAAAATTTATTTTAAGCTCTGTAGTATTAGATTTCCGATTTTTATGGTTTTGTCGATACTGGGGCCGGTATCCAAATATCAAAGCCGGAGGCCTCTAGCTCTTATATTCTCCGAGATATGGTAAAAAATAAGGTTGCTGTCGATTTTTATCGATATAAATGAAACGAATTAATTTATCGAAAAATAACATTATAAACTTCTTCTGCGTTTGATATGTGCGAACTTAATGAGACCAAAACCAGCTTTCTAGCTTTTGTAGTTTCCGTGATTGCTGCGTTCATACAGACGGACAGACAGACGGACATGGCTAAATAAACTCAGCTCGTATAAATTGAATTCTTTGAAATCAGGAATCTACACGTTTTCCAAAGTAACAGTTTTTAAATTTAGCTTTTAGCTTTAAGCAGTATATTGTTTGGGCGGTTTTAATTACTCGATTTAATCAATCTTAAACTTAAATATACCTAATCTTATAAAAGTTGTGCTTCTATTATGCAATTTTATTTAAAGTTATTTAAGGCAAAATATTCTTTTCAACATTAACGGTCTATATACAATTTCTATCTAACAAGAAAGTATTAGAAAAACTAAAGAACCTTATTGAAATCTTATTAACAAAACGGCGTTCTGCTGTTTATGACTTGATAATTATCGGATGCATTACATTAAACAAGATTAAGATTCGAACACCTCCGCGTGTTTGCATTTTGGCTCTTGAGCGTTTAACGAGAATGGCCGCCACGTTTGGCATTTGTGGAAGGCTTATCTAAGCATTTCTCTACCCTTAATTGAGTTTTATGCCACATTTCGGGCGTTCGGCATTGATTCTTGGGGGTTGCAAGTGGGTTGCTTGGGGCACACATAAATTACAACACGTGTTTCAGATTACATATTTATTCAATGTACTTACAGGGCCGTGTATATATTCCTGATCCGAAACGAAGCCATTTAATATAGCCACACGCATTTACTTATGTTCGGGCTCAAAGATTAGGTCCACTAAACAGAAAGATTGAGGAACCACCCAACAACACCAATAGCCAGCCTCTCAAATTAAAAAGAGATATATCATTTATGTTGGATTGGTAATGTATATATACATATATATATATATATATCAAGCATTAATTGCCTTCGAAATGACTTGTTTTATTTTGCACTTAACAAGAATGATGACTTCAAGGAACAAGGAAATCACGTGCAGGATTCTATTGAGTGAAGTATCCAATCAAAAAGTGATTTATCGAAACATACTCTGGTATAATAAATCAATGATGAATGTTTTTCAAATAAAATATCTTAATTATATAAATAGGGTATAGCAAAGAAAATATATCTATGTATTTCTAAATGTTGTTCATTATTTTGGTATCTTGCAAGATACAATTTTACTATCGATTAGTTTGTAAGCATTTTTAAGTTGCATAAATCGGGGCTTATCTGTATTTAAAATCAAAATATTAATTTATATGTTTAAATTGTATGCAACTTTTCTATCCTAGTTCCCGATTCGAACACAATAAACTCTATGTTTGGCAATGTTCGTCTGCTGTCCGTCTGTCCATATGAAAGCAATTTTCGGCTAGAGACTCGGAATAATCCGTGATATCTAATATAAACTGACGCTAAGTTTTATATATGTATAAGATTCCATATATCAGAAGCAAACCGATTTTCACGTTTGCATTTTTGTCATGATTGATTGATTGATTCTACATTTCAAATATATGCATGATTGGCATGATGCATGATGGCATGATGTTTGACACAAATTATAAAAATTTTTGGGTTTAATAACACTTTTTTTTTATAATTTTGGGTCAATCAGAGTATTTCGCCTGAAAATAAATGACATGAACTCTTATGATATGAACGAAATGAATTGCCGAAATGAAATGTTAATATGTATTCATCATTTTATGATCGTGTTGACATTATCCGATAGCTTCGTAACCATAATTAATAATTAAGAAAAAAAGAAGACGCACAAATTTTTTTTTTAGATTTTAGTATCAATGTCTTCAAATCAATCTTATAACTTTTCTGACCGAAATCATGTTTGAGTGTTGTTCTGGGGCAATTTTTCATTAGATAGGGTATCTTATTATTATTATTGTTATTATATTTATTATTATTATTATTATTATTATTATTATTATTATTATTATTATTATTATTATTGTTATTATTATTATTATTATTATTATTATTATTATTATTATTATTATTATTATTATTATTATTATTATTATTGTTATTATTATCATTATTACTATTATATGCAATACTCTATTCACAGTATAACAACAACTATAAAGAGATGTTAAGATAGCCTCAGTTACTTAAAACGAGCTCATCAATAATCAAAAAAAAACTTACAAAAATTTTAGACTACAGTTAGTCTTATAACTAATAATAAAAACAAATTCTTTCCTTTTCTTTTTAGACTATAGTAAGTAAATATTTAATTATTTTTTTTAACTGAAATTTTTTGTCAAATTTCATGCAAAAATCGATGCAAATTTTGACAAGAAAAGTTCTCGGATCCATAGCTCTCATATTTTAAACTGCCATAACTTTGTCAAAAGTGATGAAGTAAATTTGATGGCATTTTGTCATGATTTGATACAACATATCAAATATATGCATTATTGAAAATTATTTTTTTAAAATAAACATGCTTTCTGCTTACTTAATTTATTTGATAGCATTTTGGTTATGAGATGTTCTAGAAATTCAACCTGTGTGTTTTAGTTGTTATTTTTCTGTCGGTCATATCCGACTGCAACGTTCTTACTTGCTTTTTTTTTAATACTTGATTATCATTTATCGCGCAACGAGCAAAGAATATATATAACATGTGATTTTGTTATTTTCAATATTTAATTTCTGACAAGTTTATGTTAAGTGTTTAAAAAACAGAAACAAAAGTAGCTCCAAACTGTCTCAACATACAGTTCAGTTTTTAATGGGCATAGGGTATAAAGAGGTCGATGTGTGTGTATAAAATGTTTTTGTTATTAGCGTATTTTTAGTTTGTTCATTGTTTCAATTGTGTTGCAAGTTTTTGACTTGAGCAACTTTGAAGTGAGTTTTGAACATTTCGCCGCAGAACGTTGGCTGTTCTCATATTTAAATTGGCGCCGGCGCCACCTGTCAGACCGTCGCTGTAGTTTTGCACGATCCGGCTGTAACGATCGTGTATTTGCTGGCGTTCCCGCGGGCTGCGCTCCTGCGGTTGCCCAGGAGCGTGGCGATCGCCAACGACGCAATTGCAGTGTGGCCAGGCCCGAAGACTGCGAGAACAATGTTCTCGTTACACAAAAATCATGTTTTCTGCGCTTGCCCTTGGAGGTCGGTCGTGGCCAGCGCTCGCTTGGCAAGCTGCAGGGTTCAATTGCGCAGGCGGGCCACACAGCGGCAGCTGTACCCGAGAGCACCAACAATGAGCAATGGGCGATAGGAAGGATAGGAGCGCTGCGAGGAGGAGGAGGAGGAGGAGGCATTCATTCAAACTGCCCAGTTCAGGTTTCATTTGATATTTTTGTGGCGTCTATTTAGCGTCGCCAGCGTCGTCCTCAACCGCAACGACCCCGATCGTCGCAGAAGTTATTGTTTGGACTGGCCAACCTAGTGTCCATTGAGCAAATGCTCAAATCAGAAGACGAAGATGTAGAAAAGTGGCTAATGCGCCGACACCCCGCTGTGACGGTGTGCGTGAGGGCACAGTCCTCTTTAATTGAGTTATACGAGTGACCCTTGGTGGTACCTGGTACCTGGTATCTGGTCCAGGTCCAAGTCCACGTCCAGGTCTACGTCCAGGAGGGTTGCCAGCGGCTTAATGTTGAATGTTTTGACATAAATAAATGCCTGAATACTTTTAAGTGATCGTATTCTGTTTGACTTTCTATGCCCAAAACAGTTTGGCATGATTTATGATGCTCGATTTGGCAACTTCCATATAATATAGATCTCTCTCTCTCGCTCGGCGCGGCAGATGAGGTTGTGACCGATATTACCCACATTCAGGCAGTTAGGAAATGACAATAGCTTATTAATTCCGTGCGACAATAAACAGTCGGGGGGAGGGGTGGCCTTAATAGCCAATACCAATTGCTCATCTATAGTTTCTTTACAGAACAAATATATTTTTGTGTATTAGAAAATATAATGTTTAAATGTGTAAAAGGATACTAATATTAATATTATATTTTATAAAGTTTAACTAGCTACTTTGTTAGTTTTTCCTTTAGTTAATGAAACAATTGAAAAATATGTAAAAACTAAATTTTCATAATTTATATAACTTTGTTCTTTTGTTTATCCTTGAGAAAATAACTAAGACTTAAGGCAGCCAGTTAAAACCTTATTTAGCTACGCATTTATAGTTTTACTTTTTTAAAACATTTCAAATTTTCCAATTGGATTTCAGATATGTTTGAATCCAATTGGGTGAATTTAAAAGTAGGCTACGGTTTATAAATTTCAAAATTTATTGCATACTTTTGGGCGGCCCGCAATAATTCGATTGAGTGTGCGACCAAAAACAATAGAATATTTAATTTATAAAAATATATATATTAATATTTACAATTAATATTAATATTTTAAATATCAAAACTCGTCTTTCAATTTGCTAAAATTTGTTTTATTTTTTGACTGCGTATTATTTCTTGTCCGGCTGACGAGCTGATTTAATATGCAATGGCTCGAGTTTAAAAATGCATCTTAGAACTGTACCGATTTTTCATATTTTTGTTGTTTTTTGTTTATATTTTGTGCTTTATATAACCAACCCCATTTCTAAAATAAACTTAAAATTTGAATTTCTAGCTCTTTCGATATACAAATTTATATCAAACATTTTACTAAGCATATCAAAATTTCTCCCTTGTGTTGGATTCTGTATTTATTAAAAATGTGTAAAATAGGGATTATGTAAATATATTTAACAGGATGTAACTAGGATGAATTTCTTCTTGTTGGTCAGCACAAACAGCCGATTTCAGAAACGATAAAAATATGAGCTACTTTGAAAGGTAGATTCTCTAATGTTAAGCGCAGATCCAGTCTATATCAAACTATCGATAACTATTTAAAAATCGTTGACAAATGGAAATTGATTACAATGGAGTATCCACATAACACAAAACTAATTGTAATGGTTATAATTATTCAAATGCTGTATAGAAACTAAGACACTTTAAACGTTCTTGCAAATATCTAACTGAAACAATGTTGATAAAAATCAGACAAAAGTATAAATCAAAATTTGCCGAAGGCCTTAGCAGACATGGTTTAAACTAGTTGTTTTAGGCTTTGTAAGAGTAAGTCAACTCTTTCAATAAATAAATAATAAATAAATTATTGAAATGTTTTTGGGTAATCCTTATCAAATCGAACAATTAAGTATCTTAAATGGTGTATTCCAAATTACAGAGATACAAAATGTTATCTACATGATGCACTTCCAGGATATTCAATTTCAGCTTTTTACACAAATACATAGGCATAATGCATCGAATCTATTTAAAATGTATTTTCTATCTAATTCTAATTTTCTACCTAAAACAATTACACTAAAACTTTAGTGTATTTTTTATGCAGAGTGAATATGAAAATATCCTTAAACGAGCGGATGGACAGACCGATGCCAGTTTGTATTAATATATTATAATATATAAATATAATAAATTACCAACAATAATGTTATGATTTAGAATTGTTAACTAATAGTTCATCCCTTATTATATTATTTCGTGCAACATGTGCACATATTATTCTACTTTTTTTATTTTGTTTTTATTAAGTGTAGAATCCTACTTTAACAATACACTGGTAGAAAATATAGTTTTCATGTTGCTTAATTAGTTATATATTATTCTATATATATTATTCTAACATTCTATTCTATTAAATACGTATTGTTTATTCACACAAAAATGTTTCCATCTGTCAATCTATGAGTATGCTTTTAAAAGGATATAAATTTGCTTACTTTTATGATTCCTTGTTTTTAATTACTTGTTTAAATTCAATAACAGGGTATAAATACATGTTGAAGTGCGCCCATTACTTTTTCTATTTAATATTTTATAAATACATTTCAATATTAAAAAATATATATAATATATATAGATATACATGCGTCATTCCTTTTGATTGCTTCCATCGATTTTTTGAGTTTTTATATGATTTGGATTTTAATCTGTTTTTAATTACAAATAGTTGCCTAATTTCTTAACATAATACGATTGTTTACAAACATATAAATTTATATCGGATTTTTAATACACTTGATTTTTAATTTATATTTTGCAATCTTTTAATTGAGTCCTTAAAGATTCCTTTCATTGTTGGATCCTTCTTCCATTAAAAAGGTATATCTGAAAGCAAAAATAATATACTTTAGTTAAGTTACACAATAAATAATTATGCATTTATTTAATGTAAGCAAACCAGAGTATCTAAGAGCAGAAGTACAAACGTCTTTGAAGTCAAGCACTGAAAATAAATAAAGAAATAAATGAAAGGATTATTATTTTATTGTTTGACAATAGTGCATTAAGTAAATTAATTTATATTTTATTTATTATTTTATAAGATCTTATGCAATGCATATTTTGTAATAAAATTATGATACCCTCAGCGGCAGCGTATTAAGGGAAGTGTATGGAAAGCCAACGAAGTGTGCAGCAGGCGGCAGACTGTTTGTCTGCTGAGTTGCTTTTATACGAATGCATATCTGGCCCATTGGAATGTCAATGAATGAATCAATTTTATGCCGTATACAAATTTACGTTTGTCTTAAGGTCAGAATTAAACCCACATCGGCATTTGTGCCTCACCAGATCTGAGACATCAATAAGATTAGCCATAAGATAAGAAGTTTCCGGTCAAACCAAAATAAATGAAAGAATATCTTGACTACACTGGTGGCACGAAATAAAAGTGCCACTCTCGAAAAGATTATGTTTTTGCTGGCAAATCTAAATTTTGACTTTTAAGCTTGTTGCACTATTTAGTCAACAAAATAGTTTCTAAATAGGTAAAATACAGAATATTCGGAGAGCAAGTTAATTATATTGCGAGTGTTGTTAAACGTTATAGATTTAACCTGGTGTCAATTGTGTTGGCCACGTCTGTGTGCTGCGGCAAGAAAGACAAACTAAAAGAGGTCGTAAATGAAGCCCCAATACATATGCGATGTTGGACGGCAGTAGAAACCAAATAAACACGTCGGCTGCCATCCGTTCCCCACACTTCAAAAACCGGCTAATTAATGACGTTTCCCTGTTCGTTCCCGGGCCCGATCTCTCGAAGCTGAGGTCGCAGACTCACTGAGACCCAGCGCTGGCCAGAGCGGTGCCATTTTTGGTCGCTTTGGTGACGGTGACGGTGACGGCGACGGTGTCGTAAGTGAAGTGCCAATAAACACGTGATTTACTTCGGCTCAGGCCACGGTCAAAGAGATGCGCGGAAAGGGGCTCGCCGCACTTAGTCGAATGTGTGTGTTAGTGTTAGTGTGTGTGTGTTTGTTTGTTTGTTTGTGTGTGTGACAGCCAAAATCATGAGGCTTATCGCTTCCATCGGCCATCAAGATTCCGCTCATTAATTTTGAAATTAGGCGGGTTTTCAAGAAGAGCAAAGAAATGATGTCCAGCTAAAGCCCAAATAAACTGCCCGCTGCCCGCTGCCCGTTGCCCCGTTGCCGAAGTTGTCCCGACCCCGATGCATTTCACTGCGACCGACCATGAGTGCATAAATTAATTAAGTCGGTCGGAATGTGGACGTGTATGTGCCGACCTTTTGTCTGGCACTGTAGCACTATAGCACAGTATACCAAAGGCAGCGGTATCGTCGTCCGTCAGTCCGTCTGTCGCGCAATGGCGGCTGTTGCTGTTGCGCAGACAACGACTCGTATATGGGCAGGGCGCTTATTCAGATTCAGATTCAGATCCAGATTCAGATGCATGGGCTGACTGGCTGGTTGGAGCTGGCTGGAGCTGGCTGGTTGGTGTTGGTGCCCAACTGGCTCGTAGGATGTTGTAAATTAAAAGCCGCGGCTGGTCCTTTGTGCCGTGCAGGCTGAGTCATTTGCATTTTGCCTACTGCTGGCCTGATTATGAAAGATGCTGCGTGGGTGATAAATGACCATGCCAGACTCGATGCGGTTGTGGATGCGGCACGGGCCCACCCCCTTTGCCCCAAACGCCCACCGATTGTTGCATTTTGCAAGCACTGCCGAAAATGTTAAAATTTTCAACCCCAGCGCAAATGCCAGCTCGTTAACCCCTTGCTGAGACGTCGGTGGGAGATTAGCTGACGGTCTTTCAAATTTATTTGTCTTCATCCCTCTCTCTTTCTCTCCCTGTCGCTCTGCCCTGTTTTTTCGGCGACGACTGCAGCTAGCCCTGACAAGGGTTGTGGACCACGGGCGACGACCCAAATGCCAGCATCAACGCCAATCTAATAGATTCCGATTGAGATTTAATTATTTCACTTAATTTTCTAGCTGACTTCATGCGGCTGACTTTGCGCTTAACTTTCGTGTCCACGTCCTTTAACAAGTTAATGAAGCGAATAAATTTCTTGGCAATTATTTTGCGGATTGTTTTAATTGACCTCAAGATGCTCGACGCTGTCCGGGCTGTCCGGGCTGTCCAGGAATGTGCAGACGGACAAATGGATGGATAAAGGCGATGAATATCGTAATTTACCAACTAATTTGCAGTAGATTAAATCATTATGCTGCCAAAAACCAATTGGTCTGCTTAAAGGATGCCAACCGGTGTGGAATGAAAGCTTTTAAGTGCAATACATTCTTCTAAATACACTCAAAGAAAAGTCAAAGAAGCATGCGTCACTAATTCTGTTTTCTTAAAAAAAAAAGAAAATTTAAATAAAGTAATTAGTGCAAAAAAGGTTTTGATTTTTGTCATAAAAACAATAACGACAAACTTAAAAAAAAAAGATAAGATTTTACCCATTTTCAAGTTTAAATTTTTGGTTGTTATTTATAATGCTGAATTAAGGTTGATCAATTTAGGTATATTTACGACTTATTTATCATATTTTCTAAAAACTTAAACTCTTGTTATTTTTTGATCAATACAATAAAAAACAGAATAGGTTTTTCTCTTTTATAAGTTAAAAGTTTTTGTGTTCATTTTTGTTTGTTTTTTATAATGATGAATTAATTGATTTACACTCAATTTAAGAATTTGCTTAAACTGAGAACAGCAATTTTCGCCAAGTGTATTCAGTGTATTACATATTGTTTTCTAATCATTATTATAGCTTTGCGGAAAAAAAGAAACTAAAGCCTGTAAATAGTAGTGCAGACTTACAATCCATGCAGTGGCAACAACTTTGGTACCCTCGTCCTGGTCCTTGCCATTGTCCTGTCAGTGTGTCGAGCTGCCAACTTGAGGCCGGACGCTTTGTTTATGATGAGTGATTGTTATGAGTTGTCAAAAAGGCATGCGACCCAACCGAGTGTGTGTGTGAGTGGGTGTTGCGCTGTTGTCTGTTGAGACGGAAATCCAGCAGGATTTGTTCAAAATATGCCGCCAACATATGCAAATATGTCTGTCCGCACCGCCCAAAGGCAGAGGCTGCGACAAGGTGGCGCACTTCTGCTCCCACCGAACGAGTGCGCAGCCCGTAGACGAGCGCCACGTGACGCCGGCGTTTGTGTTGCACTGCCAATCTTTCCACCCTCACGCAAGTGGAAACCTATCAAAGTAAGCCGCTTGGTGACAATCAACCCTGCCGGGTGCTTCACTCGCGCTGAGAGTTTGCTTTAATGTTTTGACAGTAAAATAAACATATCCAAGTGCGGCTCTTGCCAAATGAGTGCGGGTATCTATTTATGTGTGTGTGTGTGTGCGCACATAGATGTCAAATATAATTCATCATCTATGGAGCATCAAAGCCCGACACAGTCTGCTAGGAATGCGATTCCCCGGCGCTGCCAAGGCCAAGGCCAATCGGGCCGCTGGCATCAGTAAACAATAAGTCGACAACAGCATCATTATCAGTCCGGTTCGCAACATCGAGTACAAGTTCGAGTACTCAGCTGCCTGTCTGCCCTCCACCCCTCTGCCGAGGGGGATGGGGTGGCCGTTTCACAGGAACTGTGCTCAATAGCTGTGATTTATCATTGAGAATATCATTTTTGTTTTTCGTTTGGTTTTTGTGTGCATTGCTTTCATTCTGTCTCGTTGGTAAACACCTGATTGGTGTCTGTTCATAGAGTTTGATTTAATGGCCCAACAGGTTCTAACTTTTTCAAAGTCTGTCAATTATTTTGGGCCAAAAGCTGTTGAGATTTTGCGGTGGACAAACACTTTACTCGAAGGAAGCGCATGGAATCCTTTTAAATAATTAATGTCAATTAGAGACAAAGTTAATTTTGGCCATCAGTCTGATTGCGATGCTGTCGCTGTTGAAAAGGTCTCCGGACTCCGCCTGGCACTATTCTCATGACCTCCAGGTAGCACTGGGATAGCGGGGGAGGGGATCAGACCCCTCAGCAGTCTGTCATAAATATTTTATAACATCAATTACAAAGCACTTAACTTTCATGAATTTAATACGAAAGATGCCACTGTTGCTCCTGCACTTCCATCTCCTCTCTCTCTCTCGCTTTCTCGATGCTCATTTATCTCATATGCCAAACAATCAGCACTCAACAGGAAGAGCAATCATTTTTTTCCATTTATTTTTTCTGTTATATGCCGCTTTACTCGCTGGGACAAGTGTAAGCCGTCAGGAACACGTACATACATATGTATAAACGGTCTTGTGTGTGTGTGTGTGTGCCTCGGGCATAAGTCCATCAGGATCAGCCTGGGGCAATCTAAAGTGACTCGATATAAAAGTAGACGAAACGCCAAGCAACCCCAAAGTCCAGCAGAGCCGCAATCCGGCGGCGTCTTGATACCATTGTTCTTGTTCGATACGGGCAATATTGAAAGTGTGGTGATTTACTTCCCTCAGATTCGGCCTCAGCTACAGCAGCAAAGCAAAATCCCAAATAAAATAAAATTAAAATCGCATCAGGGGCACAAGTGCCCGGACCCGGCCCGGAGCTTTGCACACGTTGATGTTGATAAAAACAATATCAATACCAATACACACACACACGCACATATGTGTGTTTGTTTGTGTGTATGTATGTATATACTCAAGACCATTGGGCCATGGGCCATGGGCACTTAGTCGCATCACCGTCGCGTCGGCGGACTTTGGGCGCGTGCCGTCGACACACAATCCGCAATCCCCCCATTGATATTCATAGCCGATTTTTGCGTGGCACAACGCAAACGAGACCGTAAGGCGAAAGCGGGACAAACATAAATAAATAAAATTTATGGCGACTAGATTCGATGTGTCAACAACTTTTCGATTGTACTCTGTGCACTACTGGGATTTCGGATCTCAAATGTAAGATAACCGGCTTGCATGTTCCAATCAAGTTTATTATCGGACAAACTATATCAATCAAGTGGAACTTTTGCAAGATCGCAGCATTTAAATTGGTAAGCATAGCTAAATGGACAAAAATAAGTTTAAATCGAACAAGAGTTATCTGGTCAAGAATGCCCAACCAACGATACCCTTTGTATCCTTCTTTAAACTTGCTATTGTTTTATATTTACATAAAACGGGTAGCAAAATTACAAAATATAATTTTTGTGAAATTTGACTATTTTTAAAACAAATTCTTAAAAATCGATAAATATCGATTTATCAAGGTGTAGTTATCGATAGTTATCGATAGAACTAATATATCAAATTCGTGCTTTACAATATTTTGGTATTAAACTTTCGCAGAAAATCAAGTTTGAATCAGATCAAAAGCTTTGTTTGCGGAGCCTCCTTTATATTACAGGGTATAATTAAAGTAAACAGTACGACTTGCTTTTATTATGCATTCAATAGTTTGGCTTATTGTGCAAATAATTAAAAATTAATTAAATGAAATTAATTGGAAAGCTTTAACTCGATGTTACATAAATATCGACTGTATATTTGCCACGTTACTGGGTATTCACTAGTCGAGCATACTTAACAAGATCTTTAAAATATGAGTTGTTGTAAACGCTGACAAAATATGTATGACATATAGAGTGATAATACGAGGCTCGAACTTTAATATATATATAAGTTTTACAACCCCAACAGAATACGAACCGAAGCAAAAAAAAATATATATATAATATTATGCAAAGTTTTGTTTGCGTTTGAAACACGTTTTCGGGCACGAAAATAAATAATTAGCTTCTCGTCACATATATCTCTGTAAGTCAAAGATATAAACGCACTTCCAGCCCCGATGTGTGGGGTTCGCAAATGAACCTCTAAGGTTTCATGTGTTCATTTAAATGCCACATTGTGTTTCTAAAATGTCCCAAGAGATTCTTTGAGGCGTTAAAGCGTGGCACCCCTCGTTTTGGACCAACAAAATGCAGTGGTTTCCGGTTCGGCAACGCCCCGGCGAAGCGGGCGGACGGACGGGCGGATGGGTGGGCGGGTGGTCGGGCGTTTGGCTAGTGGGAGTTAATTCGGTAAAGTCAGTAACCTCATCAAAGAAGCGCGCTAGCCGTCTGCCCACCGGAGGGGTGTCGTCTGCTAGCGCCGCATTAGATTTACGCCAAACGACGTGAGGCGCATATGTTTATGAGTCTCGTTGAGATTGAGTACTCGCTGCTCGGCAGACAGCAGGGGCATGCCCATGGTTAACCGAAAACGAAAGCAGGACGCGTTGCGCATAAAAGCCTCATGCCGCTGGCCATTCCCAATGCCGTTTTCATCGCCGTCGCCGCACGCTGCCTGCTAATGGATTTCGGAGTTGCCACTGCCACAGCCACTGCCACAGCCACTGGCGCAGCCACTGGCACAGCCTCAGCCTCAGTTGAAGGGTTGCGAACGGTTGCCCGCCTGGCAGCATGCTTTCAATTTACTTCCACTTCCTCCATCAAACGCCCTTCTCTGTTATTGTTGTTGCCGCTGCTGCTGCTGCTGTGACTTACGCACCGTGAATGAATGCGTTGTTAGCGAGAACTGGCCCAGGAACCGGGCCGGGCCGGGCCGGGCTCGAGCCGGGCAGTGCCTGAGGGAGGCCCTCAGTCTGGGGTTTTATTTTGGCGCACGCGACTTTCACACTAACGTAATAAAGAGCTCAACGACACTCAAATTGAATACGTCTCATGGTGCGAATGTCGTAATGATTTTCTATGTGGAACTCGATGCAGATAATGGTGCGATACTCAGATACTCAGCAGACCCACACCCGCACACCCATCCGCATCCGCAGCCGCAGCCACCCCTCGCAGCGTCTGCTGGCTGGGCGGTTTTGTTTTTGTTTGCGTGGTGATAGAAATTAACCCCTCAATTGAGGTTGAATTTAATTTGGCGCAAAATGGCAAAGGGGGTGTGTGTGTGTGTGTGCGTGTGCCCTGCCCTGCCCGACTCTGTTCGAGTCTGCCCGACTGCTGCTCATTTGGCTGCTGAGTTTGTACAGTTGAAAATGATATCGCTGTTAACGCTAAAGGGCCATTGTCAAATTGTCTCTTATTAATTATGATGATGCGTGTGCCGCGTGCGGAAAAGGGGGAAAACTGAAAATTGGGGGGTTGCATCGCATGCAAATTTGCCTGAATTTGGCGTCTTTAACGTAATTTATTGCACGCTGCCTGCCGGGCTTAAAGTGAAAAGTTAATACCGGAAGAGCCCAGCTATATGCGAAATTTAAATCCTCTACTTAACCCAACCAGTCCCCACACACACACACACACACACAAACACACACACACACACACACGCATAGAGAATGAAGTTTAAATTTGAGGTTCAATTGATTTGCACAGGCAACTAACTATGCAAGGTGCTCTCATAGAAAATTCACTTAATTTACATCAGACAATGGCTGCAAACTGAACAATAGCAGACAGTCTGAATAATGGAAGGAGTGAAAGATGGATGGAATGATGATAGCGTCAAGAATATATACGCTTTAAGCCGAAACGCTGACCCGAAAGACCTTTAAAACATTTAGTCTTGACTAAGGCAATCGACTAGTGCAGCAATTGTTGTAAATTAATTATTAATTGAAATTGAAAGTTGCCTAGTTAATTATGATAATTCATGTTAAAAACATATTTTGATGATGTGTAATCTCATATAATACTGAATAAGACTTTTAACCAATTTTAAAGTTAGTTCGGAAGTCAAATTCGGATATGATGAAAAATAATTTTGAAAGGAAATATATGAAAGATTGAAAGGAATGTGACTGAAAGATATATATGCAAGTGTCGAGAATATATATATATATATTTTTGATCACTATTGATAGTTTTCTAGTATTGAAGTTGTCTTGATGAGACTGTGCTGATTTGGATCGGACTACTATATCATATATGTCACTATATCAAATAGCTCCTAATAGAAAATTAGTCTGAATTCGGCCAACTATAGAAATATAGTGTCTATATGTTATACCTAAGAGTATTTAATTTTCGTAGCAGCGAATTAAACTTATTTTTTTTAGGAAAGAAACAGAAGAAGTTTATTGTCGCAAAGGCACGACTTGGGGATACTCTATATCAATAAATTTATTTTTTCATTTGAATGAAATATAAATTAGAAAATTAAAGATATTAGTTTAGATTTTTAAAATTGTTTTTTTGCATTTAGGATTTGTACTTTGGCAAAGAAAGCAAATGAACCGAATGCAATGAACGACAAGATCAATGGGCTGCTCAGCGGACACCTCTCGGAGCGGCGGTCTCTGGGAGCACCCCAGCCGCGCATTGGAGCCACAAGCGCTACAATTTGCGAAATCGCAGCATGGCAACTAGCGCCAGCTGCCGCCCCCTCCCCCCTTTGGGTGCTCCTTGGCGCATCTGCGAGTGGGTTTCATTCAGTCGCGATATTTCATTTCTTTATTAAGTCAATGTCATATTTTGCGACTGTGGGCGCCGGTGTCCTGGCTGGATGCAGAGCACTGTGCATGGAGCGAATGCGGCCTGGTCCAGATCCGACGCTGGTGGGTACGGTCGGTGGTTGCTGTGGTGCACAGCTGGAGCTTGTTACTTTGATGTATTCGAGACGCTTTCTGGCGCGCGTTTATTTGTGGACGCGTCTGCTGCAGCAGCGGGACACCGTTTTATGTGTGATCCGATCCGCACATTTGTGTGTGCGTTCATAAATTAATGCACACACACACACACACACACATCTTTGGCGCAACATATGGCCAACTAAAAGCAGGGCCCAAGCACTAGACAAATTAACAATTGGGTTTCGATTACCCATTATCTATTGTTGAGCGCACACAGGCAGAAACAAAGCCCAAAGCCAAAACATTTGTCAAACGCTTGTCAAAGCCTGAAAAGCTTGTGGCATTTCAATGTGACAATCCACGAGTTCCGATCCCACACTGCCAAAGAGTCAGTTAGTCAGTCAGCCAGTCAGCCAGCCAGCCAGCCAGCCAGCCAGCTGTATTGGCCGTGTCGGGCGGCGGCAATGTAACCGCCCATTAGCCACATGCGCGCCTGCGTGACACATTGGCATCAATCAAAGTTTCACCCGTTTAGTGTATGAGGGCGAGTGTGTGTGTGTGTGCTAGAAGTGTGTGAGCTGGGCTTGGGCGCTTTTGTATTTGTTGCAAGCGCGTAAAAAGACATTTTGACAAATTCAAGTAGCGCCATCTACACTCGGCTTTAATAGCTTTTATACTGCCTGTCACGATATTTCATCAGTCAAACGAGCGCGGGGTCGACCACGACCACGACCAGCGTCAACAGCAACAACAACAGCAACAACAACAACAACTGACACACATGGCACTCAAGTCAAGGCCGGAAAATGTGGAGGACGTCGGAGCGACACAGTAGCGCGAATTTTATTTGATGTTATTTCCATTTGAAAATGAGTTATTGGCGCTGGTAACAACCCCTAAAATCAGCCCCCCCACCCCCGCAAACCAAACCAACGCGAACACGCAGACCAGAGACTCGGGCGCGGCTGTGCACGGCAGAACGCGCATAAATTTTTGGGTGCCAAGCAGTGCTCCCCTTTGTTCTTGTCCGCTGTTGTTGTTGTTGTGTTCGGTCGGTCCCGCACAGCCCACTCCGGCGGGCGTATTACACACATGCGTTCATTCGAATTGCGATTTCCTTTCATTCGCTGCTCCGATTTGATTTATTTTATTTGTTTTGTATGACACCCGCAAGTGCTTCCCCAGCGGTATATTAATTTTGTAGGCGTTGCTACCAAGAGAGAGAAGCGTTTAAGCATATAGAACGCCAACTTGCTTGGCGGCATTATATTTATATTCCCACAACACGGACAACGGGGAGTGGCTAATCAAATGCCCACTCTTAATAGTCGTAATAACACACAACTATGGGAAATTTGCGGGTTTTTGTTATTCTTTTCCATTTTTGTTGTTGTTGTGGCTAACACAAGTGGCCATTATCTGTGTTGACTGGAAGATTTGTTATAATGACTGCGATTAGCTGCACAGTATTAAGCCACATAATTGATAACACACTATCAAGTTAATAAGTGCTTTAGTCACTAAAAGTGATAATCTGTATACTCCCATCTATTTCATCAAATTGACATATAGCCAAATTTAGAGCGTTATTTTTCTCAACTCAAAAATTAATTAAAAATCTATTGAAAATATTATAAATTTAAATTTTGAGTTATAATTTCTTGAAAATATTTCTGATATGGCTCCAAATATTGTTTTTATTTTTACTGTCTTAAATTAATATTTAAAGAAATTGAAAGCAAAATTAAATTCAATTGAAATTTTTAATTGGGATTTTGCGTACTTTTGATTGTAATGCGTTTTTAACGTTCATCAATATTATATTAAAATTTTGCATATACACATATATTTAACATACTATTTACATTATCGTATATGGATATATTCATGCGCGCTTTGGGAGCAGGGGCCGCAGTGGGCGTAAAGTTCCCAATTGGATGACTGATTGATGACGTGAACGAACGGAACGGAATGAAAAGGTGTGATGAAGTGAATGCGTGCGAATGTGGCCCATTAGATATTCATGCGAATCCGAATTGAGCATCCACATTGAATGCGGCTGAATGCCGGGTGGTTCGGTGGGTGGGTGGGTGGTTGGTTGGTTTGTTTTTTTGCCTGGGGGCCGCCCTCTCGCTGTTACTGTCTGATAAATCACATATTTTCGCTGATCAAATCAATCTAATTGACATCACTCAAAATGATGGCAGAAAAACTTTTCGCATTCGTTTTCGCAAAAAAATGCGAATAAATGAGTTCAAAATGGGACTACGCTACGCTTCTGCGCTGAGTGCGCCCACGCCCCCCACTCAACGCCCTACGCCCCAGGCGCCTTTCTGGCTTAATGGTGGCTATGTTTCGAGCTGAGCGGTTGCGTTCCCGGCCAACAGCCAACAGCCAGCAGCCACCAGCCGCCAGCCGCCATTACGGCAGTGCGCCTGTACGCAACGTGATTTATTTTCATTTCGATGCCACCGCCACCCAAATTCGACGCTCCGTCATCCTGACATTCGAATTGAAATGCAAATTCTGACGAATGTGCTCACGTTGCGCGCCTAGGGTCGGTTCGCGTTGCGAGGATATCGGCGGAGCGACGCGTCCGACTGATGAACGACAGACGGAAAGACGGACGGACGACGGACGAGCGATGACTGCCAGCGGTGGCTGCGGCGACAATCAACGACTTTCGATGGTAAATGAGCCATCTACCCATACGCGTTACAATCGGAAGTACACATGTGCATACGCCCCAAATACATATGCAGAAACACACACACACGCACACACACACACACAGATATATGTTTACATAGTACCATAAATATATGTGTTTATATACACGTGTAAATAAGTATTAGTGTGCACATAAACACATATTTGCTTTAACTCTGTGATTCCATGTCGCTTGCTTTAACTTTTGTATATTTATTTTAATAAGGATTATAATAATAATATGAGTTATATGCTTTAGATGATCATTCTATATCAGCAATTAGAACGCTCAGTAGTTTTTTTCTACTCTTGATCATACTTGTTTTTTTTTTTAACATTGCCTGCCGACTCTTTTAATACCCTCTCAAAAATGTGTGACAAATTCTATAAAATATACATTCGTATACTATACGGGCATTAACGTCTGTCCTGCCTGTCTGTCTGTCTGTTGTATTAAAGCAATCTCTCAAAATACTTTTAACATTTTAATGATACTTTAAGCTTAACTATTAATGTTAATTCTATATTCCCATTAAATGTTGTTGTTTGCTAGGATTTCAAATCGGTAAAGCAAATTTAAAGAAATGGTATAAATAATAAAAAACTAGAAATACCGCAAAGGTAAGGAAACAGTTTTGCTTATAAAACTTTAAGTTCGTTTAATTTGGTTCTTGAAAATTTATTCAATCAGTAAGAAGAATGTTTAAGTCAAAAATATAAAGAAAGCTTTTACATAGTACAACAAACTTATTATCAGCATAAATATATATAAATAAAATAAAATATATATTTAATTAAGTATTGCATTTACGTTTAAAAACATTATTGAATTTAAAAAAAATATGTAGTTAAATTAAGTTAATTTGGGCTATATTTTGATAATGTTCAAACATAAAATTATTCTTTTTTTTACAAAAATTTCTTCTTTTTTTGTCAGATTTCCGTTGCGTTCAAACAAACAGACAGTCCGACAGACAGGCAAAAAGGAAAGACGGAAAGAGGAACTTGGTTAGAATGGGTGTTTATGCTGATGAAATAATATATATTACTTTTATCTATCATAATTGAGAACAAGTCTTGTTTTTCAAATTTTGAATATCGAAATGGTTAGCTTAAAGTAATTTAAATTTTAGTTGAGTTGTTACTTACATGACATTAAAAATCGTTAACTGGCTCCAGAATCCAGATTAGTGGACAAAAGCAGATTCATTGGGTGCTTCATCGACTGTGTGCTAATGGGAGAGGGAATAGATACATGCATAAGTATGTGTTTGTATGTGTGTGTGTGTGTGTTTAGATGTAGATACACACACATAGTAATCACATTTACTGGAGTGTGTCCATGCGGAGCCTTGTGACTGTCCATTCTCTTAACAGGACAAGGCCCGTGAACTGCTTTTCAACCGGGACATCGTACTTACATCCATATGTATGCGAATATATGTATGTGTGTACATATATAAAGTACAAACATATTTATGCATGTGTGTACATGTGGGGTCAACTTGTATGTAAATGCTGCTTATAGACAGCATTAACAAGTTCACTTCATGCGCACGTCTGCTGGAGAATTTGTGTGTGTGTGTGTGTGTGCACATTCCCTTATTGTACATAAAATGGAGGAGCAGACGACTCTCTCCTGGCAGCACTGCGGCCAGACTGTCGTGTGTCGCGTTCACGACACTGCTCAGCTGCCATGTTCCCGTTTGCGTCCTCTCCAGTGCGGCAACGCTTCCAGCTATACACGGTTACAACTGTATCCCTTTTGAGCTCGTCGGGCCCCCCCACAAAAGTGACGTGGAAGTCGACGACATCGTTCATTCGGTCCTGCACGCCCTGTAGGAAATAGGCGTTGACTCCTGAAGTCAGCCTAAAAGTAGACTAGCATTTTTACAAATTTCTTAATTAAATTTAAAGTGAGCAATATTTTTGGATCTTTTTATTTACAATTTAAAATTCTCACTGACTTTTTGCTTGATTTATTATAAAATTTAATATAAGCGTTTTTTTTCATAGCGCATTTCTGTCAACAGGGTTGTTTCAATTTGAGCTTTTTGTTGGTTGTTAGTCGGTCTGTATTCACACATGCCTAGACGAGTACACACACATGCACACACACACACAGAGTTGTGCACATGCATGTATACGCTCTATAGAGATAGGCGTTGGTGTTGCCTTCCCTCCTTCGTTGGTGAGTTACTGTCGGTCTCGGCGGTCCAGTCGGTAGTGCAGGCAAAATAAGTTGTTCAAGTGGCAGCTTAATTCGCATAAAATGAAAACACGCTGTCTACATTGTTCCTACAACTTTTCGAGTTTTTATGGCACTTAAAATGGCTGCTAGACAAAGGGTTACCAAGCGGTTGCTGTAAAATCTATTGCAATTGCGCTCCGCCATTCACCGCGCTTAGACGGGCGCCTTGTTTTGCGGGTTTTAACAAAATAATTACAAACTGTGTTCATTAGCCATAGAAGGCCAAATGTTCTCTACTCTACTGCAGCCAAGAACAGAGTATTGCATAGTCAGTTGTAGGCTTTTGCTTAAGCCAGGTCAATTGCTGACTTTTTAAAGGGTAACAAAAAATCGCTGTTAAAGAACAATTAAAGCTAAATTCAAAAAGTTGATTTCAAATATTTTATTCTAGAGATTCTTGAAACTTGAACAGCAAATTTTGTACGTAGCTTTTTAAACTTCGGAACTCAAAAAATTTTTAATTTACAGCACATATTGCATTTGTTATGTATTCATGAGCAGTTTTTCATATTCCAGCAATTTCAACAAAATCATTTTAATAAATAGTTAAAAAGTCTCATCGAATATAAACAAACATATAAATATGTATGTGAATTTTCATATGAATTTTCACGTATTAAATATTTACGTAAATTAAGTTATTTTTATATTTTCAATAGTGTGTAAATAACTTCTTAGTTGACTCCTTCTATAAGGCTGATATTGGCCTTGCGCACTGCGAAACCTTCAGACCTTTGAATTGTGGCTCCGCAATAAACACGTATAATATGTTGTGTTTGTCCCGTCTCCCCTTTGAAGGGTATATTGGGTATATGCTTGCAAGTGTAAATGTACGAATTTATGGTAATTAGTGTACACGCAAGTTCACATAGTTGTGCAACGACAATTAAACTTGAAATTATTGTATATGCCCTGAGCAAATGTATGATATGTATTCGGTTTGTTTTTCGTTCGACTTACATGAGAGGCAGCGAATTAAGACATTATAAAGGAATTTAATAAAAACAATGTATTCGCATACTTGCGGTATTTTATAATAATGCTAATAGCGACTTAACTTTTGCAACGGGCGTGCCACGTGACTGACCAAGTTAATGGCACAGCCATAGCGGGCTTAAGCCCGTAAGCACGAAAGCCTGTCAGAACGCCAAACAAATCAACATTAACAAGCACAAGCAAAAGCACAGAAGAAGAAGAAGGAGAAGTAAGAGTTGCAATATAACACCATTGAGACAGGTGGCATCGAAATTATTTTCTCAAAGGGGAATTTAACGAGCCAAATTTGCGTTTGTCGCCAAAACTCGACAGCGACAATTCGCGTAAATTGGCGAAATGCAGATAACATGGCTTTTATCTCAATAACAAAGCAATTAGCCACAAATGATTATCGGTTTAATTTAATCACCAACAAATGCATTTTTAATTTTGTGACTTTTGGCACTTAAGTGTCCAAATGAACACAATTTGTGAATAGTTTACAACTTTAGCTATTCAAAATAACTAGAATATAACTTAATTTTTATGCAAGATGATATTATTCTATTTATCTATGGAGTAAATCAAAAGTGCAATGCAATTTATTGCATATTATCAAGTAGGACACTTCCTGATTAATTCATTAACTTAAAAAATAAAATAAAATTTAGTATTTCTATATACATCAGCATTTGTAGTTAATAAACGAATTAATTTTAACTACTTCAACTAATGTGAACAACTGAATTAAATTACAGAATCCATTTTCTCAAACTGTAACAAGAGTGGTGAAATAGTATGAAATATTTCTCCTATAAATAATACCTTAGATTAAAGAGAGGTTGAACTGAAATAATATATATATATATGTATACATATGATTTTTTTCACAATTATTTGCACATTTAATAAGTTTGTAGACGAAATGTGCGTGTAGTCTAGTTCGTTGGAAAATTAATTGAAGAATTTCACAGCAAATAACGCTACCCTGTCCAAAGCCGGCTACAAAGTAACTAACACAATGTCAGCTAATCACGAAACGAAGTTGCATGTTGCCAATGTGCACTCAGTACTAACATATTCAGATATGCGCATGAATATTCAATGAGTGCGTTTTTGCGAGAGCATACTAAAATCATTTTCAAATTCACTGGATTGAATAAGTGCAGAAAGTAATATGTATGTATATATATATATATATATATATTAAATAAATAAGTTGAACGAATAATTGTGAAACTTGCTGACTCTCTAACATTCTTTATTCGAAAATGTATTAATATTACACTGTTAAAAACGAGTGACAAAACATTTATTAAAATGTTGTTAAAACAATCAACGCGAATATTCAGCTTAAATATATTTGCCAAGAAAAACAAACACTATTTGATTATTCCCCAAAACTTTCTTTAAATATGATACAAAAAAATTAATTGTAAAATGTAATTATAAATATTCTTGAACCCTTAAGTGACTTGTGTACTTCAATAAGTAGGGCCACTCGTTACGATTCGATGATTTTCAATGTTCTGCTCTGGCTCAAAAAAGCCGCAGTCGCCGACGTTATACGCTGCAAGAATTTAGCGGTTAAATTCTGCATAAATGAATAATTATATTTGTAATGGTGAAAATTGCGAATTGAATTGTTTCTGTTGTAGTACACTTAGCTGGTCGCTAATTTTGCATAGCCACAAGCTCTTTGCAGACATACTCGTGAGAGATCCAAGTTCTATATATGACGGGTGCTGAGCACATGCATATATTTTACAGTTAATAAAAACCTCCACAGTGTGAACATAATAAAAGCATTTAGAAAACACAAATCCTATTAATCAAAGCTGTAAACTTGTGTTATTTACGATTCTAGAGTATCTTGACGCCTTGCCGCGAGATACCCTGCACACAGGTGCAATTTAGCTTGATATGCCGTGCAGCTAACAAGAGAGAATTAGCGATCGGCATGTGCTTAACACATCCTTAGCTTTAAGTTTTATTACCATCTGAATATAGATATTCACATGGCAGTATGCAAATGAGGGCAGGACATGTGTGCGCTTTGAGAGGCAACTGGTTTTCGGTTTTGAATATTCAGGAGCAGGGCGCTCCCCACTGGGCTCAACTATGAGCTATATCTAGATGCAACATATTTCCGCTGGGTAGTCGCTCGTCTACGGCTAAGTCGGCCTAATTAAAAATTCTTATGGGGCAATTGCGAAATTGGTTTCTTATCTTTCTTTTATTATCGGCGCCACGAACGCTTAAACATGATGCGCTGATGGATAGCTGCCGCAGCGCGGGGCGGGTGTTCGACCGTTTGACCGCATGCTCGTGTGGCAAGAGGATCTTATGTAAAATGAACAAAAACAAAAAAAAGCTGCATTTATGAATAACATTATTTTGTGCATGATAATTTTCTGTTTCGCTTTTCGCTCCTTGCGATAGGTTCTTGCCACACCGCTAATGCCTGCCAAAGCGACGGAGCCGTTTTGTGAAGTATTTTCTGTTTATGGCCACAGTCACGCGATGCAGAACCTGCGTGCTCTTTCATCGAGTTAAAAATATTACTTTTACACTCGTTCGAAATTCGCTTTAATGCAACTCAAAATATTGTGAAGTGACACATCCACCAACACATACCACACCAACATGTGTACTCAACTCGACTGTTCCTAACATAAATCGTGAATCGGAACGAAAATAGTTATTTATTTTCTATTAATAATTTATTCAAGTTATACAAAATGTTAAAGGGATACAATAATTTTTTTATTTCGAAAATAGCCAACAAAAAATTGAACTTGTGTTAAACACGACAAAGCACTTGTTTTAAGTAAGAAAACATTCAGCACTTTAAATATTAAATGCCCTATAAAATGATAAAATAAAGTGATACGAAAGAGAAACAGATTTACTCCAGCAAATGTTTGTTTAATTAACTAGTTGAAAAACTTAATATTATACATTGATATTGAATGCATTATATAAATAAAATATAAAAGACATACAGCCATATTTATACCCTAAGCCCATTGAAAATGGGTGAAAAGGGTATAATGGTTTTGTTGAAATGTATGTAACAGGCAGAAGGTGGCAATTCCGACCCCAAAAAATATATATATATATTTTTATGCAGGACGACGAGCTGAGTTGACTTAGCCATGTCCGTCACAACTACAACAAAAGCTAGAAAGCGGATCTTGGTCTAATTCCGTTTGTTTAAATCATACGCAAAACAAATTTATCATTTTTTTCGATAACTGGCTCCGATTCATTAATATCAATAAGAATCGATATCAACCTTTTGTTTTTTTTTACAATATATCGGAGACTATAAGAGCTAAATGCAAAAATTTAGTGTGTTATGTGCGCTTTGACTAGACGCAGATTTTGATACCTCCGAATTTTGGATACCTTCCTCCAACAGCCCCCAGTATCGACCAAACCATAAAAACTGCACATAAAATACTACTGACCTAAAAATTGGTTTGTTTATACATTTCAATGCTCTTAATAAATCCTGAAAGTTTCATAAGGATCATACATTTAGTTTAGCAGAAAATAAAGATTTTGTTTCTATAGTGGGGCACGGCCAGCAACCGAGTAAAGCGACTGAAATGATTATCGCAGGGTTCAGGGTATCTCCTAGTCGGGCGGTCCCGACTAGAGCCCTCTCACTTGTTTTTATATACACTTGCAAAAATATTTTGTATACCCTGTATCTACAGATACCCGAAGAATGGTCTTATCATGAGCTTATGTAACGGACAATTGACGAAAGGTACTTATTTAATATTTGATAAGGAAAATATAATTATTTTTGAGTAGATAAATATGTAAAAAAATAATAAAACTTTATATAAAAAACCTCTTCGGTTGTTTGAAAAACCAATTATATATATACACAACAACATAGATAAATATATTTAAATACAAAAAAAATTAAAAAAAAAAAATAATGTGCCCCACATTTTACCGAATTGCTCCAATTCTGTTTAGAAAATCTTATATGTTATATCTTTATATGTTATATCTTTATATGTTACAAGGTAAAAATATGTATTGATAAATTTGCTGAATTTTATGGGTAAAATTTTTGAATGCGAACAAAAATTAATTTAGACTCATTCTATACAACACCTGACTACAGGGTATATCTTGGGCGACTACTCGTCGGTAAAGTCTTAGTATTGGGCAATTTTACAAGTTTTTCTATTAAATTTGGACATAAGCTATGCAAGTTTACAATCTAAATGGAAATTCTTGCTGTATTTAGCAGTCGGATTTATGATATGAAATTCAGCGTAGTTCAGCAAACAGAATTCGCGGTTGTGTTGGAGTGTTGTGGTATGCATTCAATTAGAAGTCACATTATACGCCATGTGACACTGTAGCAAGTTCAAAGTTTAAATCGCACTTTCGTTGGCACTTGTTTCTTCAAGGGCGAACACTTGCGGGCGAGCCAAAGTGGCAAAGCCGTGGGGCAAACTTTTTGAAAGTCAATTGCTGTTTTGACATGGCTCAATGAACGAGTCGCGACCCATACGCACTTTTCTGTATTTACTTACTTTGAGATCACTTTCGCTGGCTTTCAGCCGGAAGCTGCTGATGACGGTTGACCCTCCGCCAGAGCGGGCACCACCCAACCGGGGGCAGCGATAGGCACAGCAGCACAGCGGCACTCGGTCGAGGTGAATGTGTATGCGAATGTGAATGTGAAGGTACTTCGAGCGTACATCGTTTCGCGCGCCCACTCTCGCCCATGATGTGCGCAATGCCGTGTTCGAGCGCATACTAGTTGCGTTGCAAGTTGTGCTTAACGGCGCGCCGGCGGTCGCTCCGAGTCGTCGGGCAGGGGTTGTGCATGCGGCGCATGAGCATTGCCGGCGCCGGGCCACTCGCTGTCAAAACTGGTTTCTCTTCGAGTGTGAGAGAGACAAACGAATGCGATAAAAACACAAAAAAGAAAATAAAATGCTGGCAGCACTGCTCTTTCCAGCTGCTGCAAGTGTGGGGCCTTATTGGAACACCGGCATGGAGGGGAAATTGCTCCGCCCATTGAAAAGCTGCCAATTTTCGCATCATCGCTGTATTTTTTTAGGTTCTCAACTTTGGCTTGTAGTTGTACGGTTTTAATTAGTACACTCAAATAAAGCGAACGAAAAGAATAGTCGTTCAGGCATACATATGTCCAAAAGTTGCCATCAAGTTTCTACATAAGTTACACTAATAGTACATATGCCACTAACGATGAGTGTGCCACAACATAACAGGTGTGCAGCACAACAACACAAAAAAAGTAGTAGATCGTTCAATTTATACAAATTTTTTTATTATTTTAAAACAGATTTTCGAACCCAGTTGAAAAGATCAAAGCCAATAATACAATTTTGGGTAGCTTCTAAAAAAAATAGGCAAATTTAATACATTATCGTCTCACTCAAAATCCTGTGTACATGTACATGTACATACATATGTACTTGTGTGTGTGTGTATGTGTGTGTGTTTGTGTGTGCATCTAGCGACCCAAAGGTCTACACATGAGCCTATGTCTGTCTACATCTATAGACTCTGAACATGAGCTAATCAGCAGAACTCAAACTGCGTCCCCCGGCTGTCTGTCCGCCAGTCCTCAACACCCCTTCCACCACCCCTGGCACCCCTGGCAGCCCTGCCTGGCGGGGCTGTCGAAAATTGCGTCCATGTCATGCATTCGCATCCATTCATTACCCACTAGTAGCTGAGTGGCCGGACAACAGCGTTTGGCGTTTTGGATCCCAGCAAATATGCCGTGTTCGCATGTTATCCCAAATGTTCGGAGTGCCCAAATGCACCCGCTGCACATTAGCCAACCGAGAGCCGGGCATTCTGTACTTTATTTTGCCGAACGAGCAAACATCTTGTCCGACTAGGAAACAAATGGCTTTGCTGGTTTCAACATTCAGCTGGTCCTTTTTTGCATGCTCGTGTTCATTTTTTTTTTTTTTTTGGTTTTTTTTTTCATTTTTTTGGCGTTGTTACGGACTGACTTTGCCGGCAACGTACAACTTTACAAATCCTTCTATATCCATGGATACACAGCTATCCCTTAAAGTATTTCGAAAATTTTATCACATGCTCAAATGTTGTTTTTGCAAATAGCTTTGCTTCTTTCTGTGTGCTATAAAAGCACAATTTTTACTTTTAATAAAGTTTATTGCAAATAAGTTGATTTCTTTTTTGTTTCAATCAAAGATCAGTATCCCTAAGCTTAATCGCATCAGTCAAAATTGGAATCTAACTCACTGTTCGAGTCGTTTTTGCTTAATATTTATATTTATCTCTTCCTGTATTTTCTTAAATAGAAATTTATTTTTAATTCTGATTTTTAGAACTAATCAATTTTGTTGCATAAATTGTAGTACAAAATACATATTACAAGTCTAAAAAAAGTGTTTAGGATTACACTAAATTGTTATAATAATATAGTTTATTTAAACAAACTTTCACATTGAACAAATTTTGAACACACTTATCTTTAAGTGTGCTACGAAAATCGTAAATTTTATCTATCTTCATTTTGGAGTCGTGGAGTTTGATGCGATCTGAGATAAACCTAAAATGCGGAACTGGCAATTGTTATTGGCCTTTCTCTTCAATTAAAAATACATAATTCTATGGCTATGGTTGAAAGTCTAGACAGAAAGGCCTACAGAGACGCACTACCAGATATTCGATTCAAATCGATCGACACTTATAAATAAATCGTTAAATAGGCATATTTCAGCTAAAACTTAAGGCACCTTAAAGAAAACGGAATTTACTTTACTCATGTTCATGGATTAAATACACTTGCAAATAAAAAGCACAAGGATCCTATATATTTCTATTCTCCGATAGCTCCTATATCGCCTATATAACATATCGGACATATAACATAACCTATACATACAAAAAATAGGAGGATTTCAAAAACTGTTAACAGTAGACGCCGAAATTGCAGGAATGTTAACTGCACTCTTGCGGCTTTCTTTATGTAAGTTGGCCAGCAATGTAATTTAGACCCCTCTATGCGATTCTCATAAATTCAAGTAATTCAAACAATGTTTTGTTACAAATTTATAATCAGCTATAAAATGTTTGATTAAATTATATATCATAAATCAAACTGAATGTGAGCTGTTAGAAACATTGTCCGTTTTTCACACTTCAGCTTCTGATCAGTTGATTACCACTTACGACTAATGTCGTTTAGAAATGTCTGTAGTAAAATTTAAAGCCTATTTAACTGATCAACATCGATCCTTGCATATTCAAGCAGTTGGGTTGCATATTTCGTGTGGAGTGCTTTATAATTTGCAATGATCTCAGCGAGAACAATTGCATATTTCGCAGACAGTTCTTGAGTTTTGTACACAAATTGCCTATCTAAGCCATTTAAGTTACATAATCAGCTATAGACCGTGAAACGATCAAAAGAATAAGGAAAAAAACAGAAATAAAACAACAAAAAAAGAGGAAGAAACATGAGCCAAATAAAAATCCCATTTGCCCACAAATTTACTCTCAAAATGGCCAAGGAGCGCATCATTCAAGTTGACTCTGGCAGCAAACGAACGAAGCGTTGGTAACTGGACACCGGATGCAGATAAATCTTTGGGTTGCCGCCAACTGAACAAGCTGAAAGCTTTGGCAACAAGTGCGTTTGCATGCACACACACACACACACACACACACATACACTCAAAGAGGCCTGTAGCTGGGACTGAAGTTAAAGCTCGATCGGAATCATGCGATAAGCAGGCTTCCAGTCGCCATTCGGGCCAGTGACAAACTTAATTGCGCCTATTCCTGCATTAATTGTACACACACGCGCGAGACGACTCTGGCGATTGGGCGCACGATTTGCATGGCGTCTGCGCCAGCAGACTCCAGCCGACTCCAGCTGTCCAGCTGTCCGTCGAACAGCTCCACCCGGCTGGCGGTACGAAGATTCGCGTCTCATAACGGCGGGACGTGCCAAGCAACTTACCGGCGGAATGTGTTAATTAAATATTTAAATTATTCCCTTTCATTACTCGAGGATCGCCGGACTCGAAATTAAGTATACAAGTCGGCTCGCTCTACTAGCTGCTGTCACATTGGCTCTGCTCTTGCCTCCAGTGCGTCTAGACCATTTGCGGTTGTGGCATCAACAACAACAACAGCAACAACAACAGCAGCAGCCGCAGCTACAATGGTTTAAGCCCCGCCATGTCAAGACGAGTGCGCGGGGTGCCTTGTTCGATCTGCGTATGTTTTTTTTTGTGTATTTATTTTGGTTTTTATTTTATTTTATTTTTTGCTCGTTTTTTAAGTTTTTTGCATTTGATGTTGGCAGCGCAAAATGAAAAATGGCGACACGCGTCCTTTGGGCAAAAACCACAAAACAATTTTATTTTATTTCCACACACCAGCAGCGACAATAATTTAACGGCCACGCTGCAGTCAGCGCGCAGTGTCCTTGCGGCAGGACAATGAATTTAAATAAAATTAATTAAATTTGTTTTTCGATGGGAATTGCTCGACTCGCATTGGCAGCCAGGAGGCTCGCTGGCAAATTGAAAACTGTCCGCCAATGGCCAATTGTGCAATTGGACTGTTTGTTTTTTATTTATTTTTTAAATTTTTTATTGTTATTTGTATGCCTACAACGAGCGGCTACTGTCAGCAGAACAACAACAACAACAATAATTCCCACCGCAAGGATAACAACGAGAACAGAGCCATAAACTTGTACGCTATCAATGTACATTTCAGCATAGATAAATTAGAAAACGCTTGCGCTTACAGCCATTTGAGATACAAATTAGAGCCGCGGGCCCATAGTGCGGCGCTATCAACGCAACCATTCATCCGCCCATGACCAATCACACACACATGCACACACACACACGCACAACCAGATATCCCCATATTGAAATGCGGCGTATGCACAGCGCGCACAACCGCGGATGTACGCAAAACATACCCATGCCCGACCACGTCCTTGTCCACCGTCGACCGTTCACCGTCCACCGTCCTCGTCCACCGTCCACCGTGTAACGTGCGCCGGGGGCAGCTTCTGCTGCTGCTGCTGCTGCTGCTGCTGCAGCCCGGCATTGCGGCCCGCTCTCGAATGAGTTATAGCGCTTGTTGGCGATTTTATTGCCACAGCGCAGCCATAAAATATGGTAAATTATAGCGGTTTGTTGTTTTGGCCATTTTGTAGCCGAATAATGTACCACGTGTGCGTCCGGACCCTGTGGACCTGTTTCGGATCCGGATTGCCAACGTACACCCGCAACCCGACTGCGGTTGTGTTTAACTTTTATAAAAATCACCCCGAATGCTAGTCTCCTATTCAAAATAGTGTAAATTGCTATGCAACTAATTCTTTTATCACATTCTCATATTTAATGATAACAAGAAAGTCAATATTTTTGCACTGTTTTCAGCAAATGAAAAATATATATATTTTTTTTAATGTAAAATTTGAAATATTAGAACAACATCTATCCTTATTAGACATCTATTTTATAGTTCAAATTAATTAAGTAGCATATTAATATTGTTTGCTCAAAGTTAATTTTATAAAACTTGAGATTTTTTCAAAAAAAAAATAAATAAAAATATTTATAAGAATTAAAAATGTATTTAAATGCGCTTTTATACTTTTACTTTAACTTTATACTCTGTTGAAACTGAAAGCTGGGAAGTCAATTTTATTCACTTCCAAAAAATATTAAATTAACTATGTTTTTAGAAAATGAAAAAAGCACATAATTGAATATATTTAATTTTTTAATGTTAAACCTATTTGAAAAATTAAAACAACATCTATCATTATTAGCCATATATTTTATAGTTCAAATTAATTAAGTAGCATATTAATGTTGTTTGCTCAAAGTTCATTTCATAAAACTTGAAATTTTTTCAAAAACAACCATTAAAAAATTTTATAAGAATTAAAAGTTTATTTTTATGGTCTTTTATACTTAAACTCTGTTGAAACTGAAAGCTGGGAAGTCAATTTTATTCACTTGCAAAAAATACTAAATTAACTATGTTTTTAAAAAATGAAAAATGGACAGTAATTGAATATATTTAAATTTTTAATGTTAAACCTACTTCAAAAAGTAAAAAGCTTTGCGATTAACGTCTATATTGGCGATCTAACTTGCAACTCAAATTCATTAAGTATTTATGTTGCTTGCTCAAAGTTGATCTTATAAAACTTAAGATTTTTTCAAAAGCAAAATTAAAAAATTTTATAAAAATTAAAAATTTACTACTTTAACTTACTACTTTAATTTCAAATGAACTTTTTGAAACTGAAAGCTGGGACTCCGATTTTATTCACTTGCAAAAAATAAGAAATTAACTAAATATTTTAGTTGAAGGCTGCGCATATTATTAACACACTTTGGTGTTCCAAATATAATAATGTATATTGATTAATTCTATATACTCTTTATTCTATTAAAAATAATTCACTGCAATACGTTTATAATAATGTGAGTACAGATTCTTGTTGTTCTGTTAAATATTTGCATACCTAATTTTAAAGCTAATTAAAGCAATTTTTATATATATGTATATATACCCTGTCGAATATAATTATAGCGCTGTCTGTAGCAGACTTTTAAACTTTTAATGGAGACGTGGCAAATAGAAAGGGGCGTCAGGTGCTGCAACATTCGGAAAGCCCATTATACCACATGGTTACGCCAGCACCGATGAGGCAATTGTGCGGAAAACCCCTAAACATGTTTTGGGTTAATTTAAAATGTGGCCAAGCCCGATTCGCACAAATAAAAGACAAAATTAATGTTGACATTTTCCACTCTGTGGATAAAATTGCAAAAGCCAGCGCTCAGACAAACAGACAAAAGCCAATGCAAAAGCGGAGCTTTTGCCAGCCGCGTATATTTATATGGGGTTGTTCGGGAGGGTATGGTATGGTTTGGTCAGTGCATACGCACACACACACACACATGCACACACATATGCAGTTGCACAGCAGACTGCATACAAGTGTGCAATTGAATGCAGATGCTACCATAATTCAGACAGCTAATTTGAAAATTTTGAAATTTATCTAACGATTCTCGCAGGGCAACCAAACACGGCTGAACTCCGAAACGGGTTTCATTAAGAATTTAAGAATTATCGCATTCGAGAGCATATTGAATTAAATGTAAAAGACAATAAATAATCATGATTAGAGCAGGTTTAATTAAATTTTATGAAAAATGATCAGTTAATACCGGAAGAACAAACTTTGCTTTTGCTATAAACCAAGCCTTGAAACAAATAACAACGGATTATTAATCAAAACTATATTTTAAAATAACTTCTAGTTGATTTGAACTTGGATTTAAAAACAAAAACCTGGCTTTTGAAATATTAACAATTTTTATCTTGTTATTAATAAATTGCTAAAAATAACCAACAAAAATTAAACAGTGCTAAAATTGTCTCACACATTTCCTTTAATTTACTGTATTTATCATACAATTAAAAATTAAGTTTGCCTACCTATAAGATACGAGAATGAATGATGCCTGTGTGGCTCTTGTGGTGAGATTTAAGGATTGACACAGTTGAACACATAATTGTATAATTAGTTGCGACAGTAAAATCTTTCTTTATTTTTACATTTGTGTGAGTGCCTCAGGCGAATTAAATTTGTTTATGGTTCTTAAGATGGGATCACAATTTTTATCATTGTCGAAGTTGGGTTATAGTGCTCAAATTGATTGCTGTCCATTTGGGAGTGGCCGCGTTAAACACACATTTTTCTTCGCTATTTAGAAACCAAAAAAAAAAAGAAGAAAAAAAACACTCAGTCATGACCACGAAACGATATGTGACGCGTGTCACAAAAATAGAGAAAACCCATAAATCGTCGATGACAAAATGGAATTATCGGCGTACGGAAAGAATTCCTAGTTACATACCAATCATAACAATGGGTTTATAATCCGCTTTGACAGTTTACCCCCTGGAAAGCATTATAAAGTGTTTCGAAAGAGTAGCCAAACTTATTGTAGCAGCTCTTTCGAACACAATGCAGATTATTATCGGAAACAGGTATTGCTCACTTCCAGTAGACAATTCCAATGGGGAATGTTCATGTTGTTGAAATCTATATGTATCTTAGACTGATTTGTTAAAGTAGCAGAGATATAAGTCCGAATCAAAATGGATATTCTGATAAGTAGAAGCAGCAAGAACTGTGTTAATCGAGAATAATGTCAAGACTGACCGACTAGCAGACTCCCTGTCAGTCCAATTGTATTACTAAATATTTATCAAAAGTCCTCAGAGAAGATTTGTATTCCTTAGCTCATTAAATGCGATTTGGCAAGATTAACTCAGCTCGAAATTTTAATTGAGAATATATTTACTTTCTGCATACAACCAATATACCCTTCAATGGGTACAGGCAATAATATTTTATTATTAAACAAGTAAATTTTGCTTGAATTAATACAATGATTATGAAATACTGCCTTTATCGGATAAGTTTATAAGTATATCCTGAACATGGCTTTTATGTCTTGCCAAAACTTGCCTTTATTTCAATAAAATCCTAAGAAAACGTACGAATTTTATTTTATTTTAATTTAATTTCATATAGTGCATGTTTACAAACTTATTTTTAATATTACATTTAAGAAAAAAAATTTTATTACATTTTCGAATCTATATATATATATGTACATACTTAAACTAAAGATAAACTGTAGACATTAGCTAGGAATCCGATAAGAAGAGATTATTCAAGTATGCTTAACTCGTGAATACATACGCACACATATATAGATGTATATCCATACATATACTTACATCATAATGCATTTACATACATTTGTAGTATTGATGTATTTATTTACATATTTAAATTTTTAATTGTAATACATCGTGTTTAACTGCAGGTTAAAAAAAAAAATGTTCTTAAAAACTAAAAACAAAAAAAAAATTCATTTATTTATAATATATTTTTTGCGTAACTTGAACAATTTTACAATTAAAAAAAAAAATAAAATAAAAAAAAATAATCTCTACTTTGAAGTGTTTTGCCGTAGAGTCTGTGTGTTATTTATTCAAGTTGTAAATGGATATATCACAGAAAACACTGGCTATAAAGTTTTAAACATTAATAAGAATTAAAATTTTTGGGTTAAATCGACTCCATTCAAGTCGACCCCAAGCACACTTTTTTCCATATTACAACTGTGTTTTCGATTACGTCTAAGTTCTTCATTAAATACTTAACAAGAATCTACGCATTCCAGTGAGTTCTTTAATCGCATACTATGTGTGTGTATGTGTGTGTGTGTCTGTGTGTGTGTATCGTAAAGGTAGTAATTAAATAACTGTTTTCTATATAAACAACTTTGTACAGCGAGCTAAGTGCGAGAGAGAGAGAGAGAGAAGCAGACGAAATATGTTTGTATGAATTCTGTTCTGAAAATACTCAAAAGTTTGCGCTTGGAGCTTCTTTTGTGGAGCTGTGTTGTGTGTAGTGTCATGTTCAAGTCATTAAGCTGCAAATGGGGAATGACTCAAATCCCACTGCATGACAAACTGTTGTCGTGTCTCGGGCGAGGCGAGGCGAGGCGAGGCGTCGTGTGAGTTTTGTGAGTCGGAAAGGCTGAAAGGTCTGTTGTTGTAGTCTGTTGTGCAGTCGCTGTTCAAATTGAAGAGTGTAAATATGCTAATTAAAGTTATAAAGTGAAATAATTTACGATATGGTAGGAAATAATGTTTTATTGCCATACTTAAGCTACGTTTATTGCAAAATAATTAGTGTGATATCGTTATCGTTATCGTTATCGTTATCGTCATCGCTATCGCTTATCGTTAGCATCCCTCCCCCTAACCCCCTCCCAATAACGATGCCGGCGATATTTGCACTTGTCCACTTGGGCCTGGTTATTGAAATCGTTTTTTGGTATCGGCATCTATTTTGGCCACCCCTTTTGGCCTTACGAATTGGAGCGACTGTTCGCCAGATAGCTGCTGCTACTATTGCTACTGTTATAAATGTGATTACTGTAAAGCATTGAACCCATGGATGTTACCGGCACCGGGCCGGATCCGGTATGCAGCGTAGAGCTGTTGTTGCTGTTGTTGCTGTTGTTGTTGCTGTTGTTGCTGTTGTTGCTGTTGCTGTGACTGTGACCGTGACTGTTGCTGATCAGTTTCATGTTTGGCGGCGTCTGCGGCGGAGTATCGGGCTGGATCTCGGAAAACCCCACCCTCTGCTGATGGGACTGCGGCAGGTAGGGCGCCTGGCTCGAGCTGGAATGCACCTGGAGCTGGGACAGGTCGCGGTGCATATTGATAGGCGTCTTGGTATGCATGCCCATGGCCTCGGTGTACACCGTAGGTATCCGCGAATATGGCGATGCGGCGGCGTAGCTGCTCATCATACTCAGCGGCGAACCGAGCTCGACTTGCGGCCCCATAGTCGGCTGTGTGCCGTGAGCCTGCTGCTCCGGATGCAGCTGGTTCGTCGGCGAACCTGGCAACAGAGCTGAAGCCGCTGCCTGCTGCTGCAGCTGCTGCTGCTGCTGGTGTGGATAGAAATTCTGGCCGAGATATGCCGTAGGCGGTGGTGTCTTGCAGGCGACTGTGTCGGCCACACTCCAGATTTTGGGCTTGCTCGCCGGCACCGGTATGCCACAGTCTCTGCTCAGCTGGTTTTTTTGAACGGCGTATTCACTAGCACCACCATCCTGGCCATGACCCTGCACGTACCCGGGATTGTAATAAACGGCCGCCGCTTGCTGTTGCTGTTGTTGTTCCTGCTGCTGCTGCTGCTGTTGTTGCTGCTGTTGCTGCTGCTGCTGCTGTTGCTGATGTGCCTGGGCCTGGGCATGGGCGTGGGCATGTGCGTAGGGATTGTAGGAGTGCGCCGGATGCGGGTTGAAATTGGGTGCACCATACGGTGGCAGGCCCCGAATGGTCAGCAAGTTTTGCGGCTCCCGTTCAATCTTCTCCTCAATGTCCAGATTCTTGTCCGTTTTTGCCAGCTCGGATTTGATACGTTGATTGCCTGGATCTGGCGATTAAAGTTGGGTTGTCAGAGCGGAGACAAAATTAAATTAAATTAATTTCAAGTCGAAAACGGAAGTAGACAAGTTCTTAGAGTACTGCAAACTTGCCACTTGCCACTTGCCACTTGCCGCCAACAGCTGGCAACTGGCAACTGGCAATGGCAACTGGGCGTTTGCCAGTCTGTGGCAGGCGCTGGCAAAAACCCTTGAAATTGTTGGTGGGCGTTGATGCGTGCAACCCTCGCGCAGTGCCCTCGCAGAAAGCTTTCAGCAACAAAATGCTTTAGCTTCCGCCAACTCCAGTTGACGCGTCCCGCCCCCCTCTCTCTCTCACCCCATGCCACTTGAGGCAAATTCAGAGCAAGTCGAGTCGAGTCGCCAAGTCGAGCAAGGCCGCTTCTCTGCATATGGAAAGCCAAGTGCGGGCGCAAGGCCACTTTGCCAACAATGTGCTGTCAACTTCCGGGGAGGATGTCGCCTAAGCAGTCAGACAAATAAACGGACGGCGGCGGCCGAGAAGACAAAGATTGCATAACATTCGTTTCGCCACATAAATTGTACTTAAAAGGCCGCTGCCACAAATCTGTAGTTGGGGAGGTCGGGGGCCGGGGGGTCGGGGTCCAAAAGGCATGAAGGGTCAGAAAGCGACAGGCATTAAAATCGATGGAGGGGGGCGCGCACTTTTAGAAAAACAATACAAATACGACCTTAAAACGATATAAGCCCACCACGCTCACGCTCAACGAACAAAAAAAAAACAAAAAAAAAAAGAAAACATTGCGATTTACCCACTTGGATAGGTCAATGACATCGGGCGGGGATGCCGAAGGGGGGCAAATTAGGTGACAGCTTACCAAATGTGTCGCCCGTTTGCAGCTTGGAACCTTCGCCCGGGTCCTTCTCCTTTTCGTCATCGGACATGAGTCCATCGTCGTCGTCTTCTGTCTTGTTTTTCGGTTCCCACGTCATTTTATTCTCCTTTTTCAGACGGCGTCGCGCATTCGCGAACCATGTGGAGACCTGGGTCAGCGTCATCTTCGTGATGATGGCCAGCATAATTTTCTCGCCTTTGGTCGGATAAGGGTTCTTCTTGTGCTCGCTCAGCCACGCCTTCAAAGTGGCCGTCGACTCGCGCGTGGCATTCTTGCGGCGGGAGGCGAGATCGTAGTTGGGCCCATAACTGCAAAAGGGATCGAAGAAGTCTCTCATTATAGTTTATGCCCAAATAGTTCTGTTATAACAATGCACACACACACACACACACACGCACACTAGTATTAGTTGGCTACAGCGAGACAACGCCCTGTTATTGTATAAATACGAAGTGCTTCGGTCTTCCGGTCAATCGGACGGGTCCAGACCTTGTGCTTATCAGTGGCCTGGCAAATAACAGTGTCGGCTGCCACACCTACCAGTCAAACAATGACATTCAAGTCCCCGCAACACTTTAAAACAAAAGACAAATGGAAATGTAAAGTCTGCTCAGAGTACAATGGAGCCAATTGCAACTTGAAAGTGCTTAAAACGAGCAACAAAATTTCACTTCGAAAGCGATGTATATGAAAAAATAATCAAATTATACTTTTATGTTAAGGTTGAGCAGTGTATTTGCTGAGCTTGATTTCGATATTTAAAATAACCAGAAAAGATTCTTTAATAAAAAATATATATTTTTAAATATTATTTTATTATTTAAGAGCTACGATACGATTTTCTATGTATTTCAAAAGTCCGCTCAGAGTACAATGGAATCAATGGAAAAGTGTTTAAAAAGATAAAAAATATAAAAAAATTTGTGTATATAAATAATGAGCTCAAAGTTTAATATCGCATGGGCAGTGTATTATTTTAGCTTGGTTCGAATATTAAAAAATAAAAATAAAAAAGTTTTTTTATAAGAACTTTTCTAACATATTATAAATTATGTTATTTAGGAGCTACAATATCATTTTCGATGTATTTGAGAAGTCTGCAAATCGTACAATGGAACCAATTGCATAAAAAAAAGGTTTTTAAAACGAGAAAGAAGATTTCGCTTTGAGACGCAAACTTATATGAAATTTGTAATATATTTCAATACAAAACAGCACTGAAAGATTTGTAATACGAATATTTCATTTCGAACTAATTGTTTCGATAGCATATCTACCCATGTAAATAATTTGATTATCAGAAATTTTATTATTATGCTAGCAGTTTAATTGCTAAACTGCTAATAGAAAGGCTTTTTAAATAAAAAATATTTTTTGATCCATTATATAAAAGAGCTATGATAAGATATAAAGGCGTAATGAATTATCTAATGAATTAATAATACACAATTATATTTTTCACTTTGATTTTATTTGTCAGCTTTAGAGTTAAGCTAATTTTGATAAACGAACTGCCAGAATCAAAAACGCAGATCTATTCCAAGTTTTCCCCATTTGACTTTAAAGCTAAAAAAATAGTTTGCATAATATAACAATATAGATATATATTATAAATCATATTAAAATCAGTAACTACACAGATTTAATTGTACTCAGTGATTTATTTAATCAGTAATCAAGCATCTTTAAAATCCCTGAGTTAAATTAATTGTATTTGTTGGGTTGATTTATTGTAGTAAAAAATAGAAAATTAAATAACATTTTTTATTTGACCCTTTAAGTTGCTGGCCAATATTTAAAACGCTTTAAAAAGACTTATTCAAATGCGAAAACAGTTTAAGATTCAGTTTTCATTATTCGGCTAAAATTTGCGGCGCGGGGCGGGGGGTGCGCCGAGTACGTGTTGCACTGTCGATGCTAAAAATTGCGGTTCTTGAAGCTTCAACTAAAATAACGCACAATAAAAACCACGACAGGCGAAACGCCCTGGGAATTTTAATCTGTGCATTTGTAACTTCCTTCCGCCCAGCTCGGCGTACAATCAACAGACCGTCGGCGCGTCCCTTTCAGCCATAAACTTATTGAGTTTAGTATATTTTTAAAAGCTTCGCGGCGCGCCGCCGCTTGCTTTCGGGTTGGGTTGGGTTGGGTTGGGGTAGGTTAGGCGGGGAGTTTGGGTGCGTTAAGAAGTACAAGCACGATGCCAGTGCAGATTGTCTACGCTCTCTGGCACAGTTTAAGCCCCAGACTGGGCCAACCTTTTGTGGTGATAAAAACTCAGCAGACGGTGCATGAAACTTTTGCTCGCCGGCCGATGAAAACATTTGAAACTCGCTTAACTTGGCCAGAAATGGCGCAATTGTTGTTTGCTCTTTTAATTTGATTGGTAGAGGACGACTCACCCGTAAGCGGCCAATGTGGGATCATAGGAGTAATATCCACTGGTTGATTGCAGGCCCGCCGAGGTCCAGGCGTTCATCTCGGTACTGGAGCTGGTATCCTTCATGCCGTAGGGATTACTCTAAAATGTAAACACACACACATATTTAGATCGCTTTTCATTCATCGAACGGGCGGGAAGAGTCGTCGGGGCTAAGCCGATAACATGCTTGTAAGCTTCCAGTGATTGCCTACTGGAGTAGCCGGATCGACAGATCGTGATGGCCTCCAGCAGTACCGTTAAGAACCGGATTGCGAATCGCTGCGAGGCGCTCGCAACCTGTCGGCTTACTTTCAGCTGGGACTTCTGCCCGCTGCACTAATCCAATTAGCCGCATAATATGCCAACATCATCAGCGACGTCCACACTTACCAAAGGCGAATAGAAGGCCGAGTTGTCGACGCCAATGCTGGGATAGGGATTCTGCTCGTTCGATGGATACGGGCCGCCGTAGACTCCGACGCCGGCCGAGGGTATCGCCATGCGCGAGTAGCCGCCGAGCGTCAAACGCGCCGAATCGTACTGGCACGAGCAGACTGTGTGCCCCGAGACCGGGTCCGTGATGATCGGTCGTCCGTTTTCGCAGCAGGACATGCTGTTCGCGACGCGAACATGTACGTCCAAAGCACTGGCACCACCGCCAGCACCGCCAGCACCGCCGGCGACGCTGTTAGCGGCATCTGTTTCTGTGGCGCCGGTCACATCGCTGCCAACTGCATCTGCGTCCGTCGGCGATGTGGCCGCCGCTGTCGGGCCCGCATTGTTAGACGACTGCGAAATTGCACCTGGACTGACGGGACCGGTGATGCCTGTCGTGGTCGAGCCGCCCGAGGGACTCAGCGAGGCCTCGTTTGTGCCGGACAGCGGCGAAGGCACCGAGCCCCCACCATGTCCGCTCTGGCTGTCGCCGCCGGTCGCAGCCGCCGCACCGCCAAGTAACTAAAAAGACAAAAAAAAGTAAAATTAATAAAAAAGAAAAAAAGAAGCCAGGTTGAATATATTTCACGAAAAAAGTTAAATATAAAAGGCGCAAAAAGGTTTTGCAATGGTTCGATTCTAAAAACAGGTGATGCGATCAAGGACGAAGACGCAGAGACATTCGGTCTACGGTCAGGGGCAGGGGCAGGGGCAGGAGCAGGGACATGAGCAGCGACAGGGATAGGGACAGGGACAGGGGCTGTGTTTGCAGAGAGTGCCGAACCCGAACCTTCAGGCCGAAATCAACAAAACAGATTAAGACGATAACTCCAAATGTCAAAATATTTTATTGGCTTGGCGCATTTTGCGATCCGTTCCATCTATTTTCACTTCATTAATTTTCAATTTATCACAGTCAGATTTCAGATACTGTTGGGGCTGTCTCTGCACCGCCGCTGCTCGGAGTCTCGCTGCCTCCGAGTCTCGCTGCCTCTGTCTCGAACTCGGCACGGGCACGTCTTTGAAGAGGGTACAGCCGAAGTATCAGCGGACCGATCGACCGCTCGATCGGCGAGTGTGGGCACTCCGCAGCAAAAAGGGCAAGAAATTGAATGAGGCACTCAGGTATGCGCTTGCACGATAACCGCAACGAATCGCCGATTGAAAGAAGACTGCAAGACCACTACACTCCACTCCAAAAAAAACCAAGAGGCAACCACCACAAGGCAAGTGTGCACACACACACACACACACACACACATATATATATATCAAGAAACTCCGGACAATGCTTTAAAGATCAGTGAGCGTTAAACAATTTGATGCCTAGACTTATGTCTATCCCAATGCTGGCATTTGAGATTATTTCAGTTATCCAATTTATTGGAATTCCCTCACACTCACAAAAAAAAACACAAGCATTAATTAAATGAAAATTGTGTCTCAATCTGATCATGATTGAAAACTAAAAACTTATTTAAAAAAATATTCCTTTAAAATTCTATTACAATTTTTTGATTTTTAATATAATAATAATAAAAAAATTTAACTGAAATAAAAACACAACTAAATTAACATAGTTATATGCAATAGATATAGTATTGCATATACTAATTTCCAAAAAAGAAGAAAATCACACCTGTTGCCAAAATATAAACATCGCCCAAACAGTTATTACTCATCCCGGCTGTTGGCTACTGTTGGCCAATTGGCGGGTTTCTCAATCAGAAACAGCTACTGCAGTCAAATTTATGCCTTAAATAATAATGGTAATTCACAGGTGAACAAGCTGATTTTTAACACCTCCTGCAGGCTATCTAATCGCACAGCAATTTCGTGCGGACACCGGACCACAGTTCCAGGCCCATCCCCATCCCCCATCCCCCATCTCCATTCCCATTTCCATTCCCAGCCACTCCCGGTCGCAGCTCCCGCCGGGATCTACAGTTTCGAGGCAACTTGAAATTATTGCATAATGAAGGCGTTTTCATGAATGAAATCTAATGAATTCTGAATGAATGACCACTGGCCGATGGCCGATGGCCGGCAGAGCAGCCTGTACAGGCGACCAGGCGACCAACTGTAACGACGACTGCGACGACAGGCAACGAATCCAAAAACCACAACAAGTGGCTGGTTTCCCCCCGTACCGTCTCTCCACTCCTTCACTCTCTTTCTCTCTCTCTCTTTCTCTCTCTGTTACTCACTCTACAGCTAATGTACAAAACGTTGCGCGCGCTCATTTCTTATTATTCTTTATTTTTATATGCGATTCGAACATCAATTTCAGTTTTTGTGGTCGTCCATAAAAAACACATATCAGCGACGACAACGACACTGAGGACCCGGACCCGAGTGGCCAGCAGGCCGTCCAGTCCAGTCCAGTCAGCCAAGCGGCCGTCCGTCCGGCAGAGTGCGGTCCGGCGAAGCAGCCACCGGCCAGCGCTTATTATCGGCACGCAAGTCAGTTTATTTTTAATGATTCTCACTCACCCACTCTGGGATGCATTGTGGCCTGGATGAGCTGGACTGGGCGGGCGGGGAAGCTCGCTCAGCGAGCGGCGCGGTTTATCGTGAGGTGGACACACAGACAGGATTGGATGGTCCCGAGGGGTTCTTTCTTTCACTGGCACTGGCCAGGCTTAAAGACGACTTTAGTAGTTACCACAATGCGGAAATGTTGCAAATGTTGCCAAGTGTTGGCAACTATTAAATATTGCTTTATAGTGCGCTGTTTTATGACTCGAATATTACGATAAACGGTGTGAACTGCCTGTCTGCTTTGAAGTATCGCCCGGCATGTCGAGTTCAGGATATTCACACACGGACATTCCATTCCATGCAACAAGGATTCCAAATAGATAGAACAAAGAGTTAATAATTAGGCAAAAAAAAAACACATTTTTTTTGACCCAATTATGAAAAAATAATTTGAATAATCGACAACAGCTTAAATTGAAAATCTTTTAATGCAAAAAAATAGAAAATGGACTTGAATTTTTGGTGTAAAATTAAAAATATTTAAAATTATTCAAGAAAATTTACTTTATTAAAATCACATAAAAAATGCATATTCAACTTTCAACATTTAATAAAGAACAGCTGTGAATACGAATAATTATTTAATTTCGCTTTTAAAACTGAGATTTCTTTGCATGAATAGAAAATTCTTTTAGTTTTCTAAATCTATTTTCTATCTATTTCTACCATCTATAACTCGACATCTTATTAGATTTGTTACAAATAATATGTGTTTTAAGAGAAATTGTTTTTACAAATTTCAAAATCAATATCAAACAAACACATCTTCTATTCAGAATTCTCGTCTGCATTCCATCAATAAAGAATTGGAATACAAAAACAATATTTTGAAAAAGAAGCATAAGCAGCATAAGATTCACAATTCGGGGCGATGAATTGGATTGAAAAGAATAGCTGAATGCAATGCGCTCTATTGGTTGCATGAACCAAGTTCAAAGAATCGAATGCCACAATGGCAGCGGTGCTTGCCACAGCCATTTGGGCCGCACCGTGGCAAGTAACTGCGAAAACTTTTTAAGTAGGCATATCGACAACAAACGAAATGCGAAAAACAAAGTACACACATCAACCGTAATTGCACAAGTGAGCGACTCTACTTATTAGTGCCTTTTGAAGTGCAGACAGACAGACAAACGAACAGACAAAGAGACGGACAGACGGACAGACTGGCGGACAGACCACCCGCCCCTTGTGCCCCTGCGGCCTTGCAGCGTCTGCGGCCACCCGCTCTGACCAAGATGTTGGAAAAACTGGTGCCGTCACTTTATGGTTATTAATTTTATGATTTATGTTAAAGCTCACGAAACGCCTGCCCGGCCCGGCCCGGCCCGGACCAGTCCACGGTCCAGTCCCACCTTGCCAATTTCAATTCCAATTGCCAATTGCTCAGTGCGTGCCTACAAAACAAAGGAGGTTGGGCTGTGAAGTTCCTTTTGTTGTTGCTATAGTCTGACTCTCTGTGTGTGTGTGCGTGTGTGTGTGTGTGCTTGTTGTGGGTTGTTGTGGCTGCTGTCGTTTCGCTCTTGTTGCTGCTACTGCTGGAAGATGCGTTTATGGATTTTTGTTTTTGCACACCAAACAACTGCAGCAGCAGCAGCAGCAGCAGCAACAACAACATCTAAACAAAGAGTCTGCAGCAAAAAGTGATAGCTGCTCCCCAATAGGTTGCTCCTGACGCCAGTCGAGTTGGAATTGCAGCAAACGGCAACGGCGCCGACAGCACTAACAACAGCAACAACAACAACAGCAAAAGCAATGACAAACAATAAGCGAAATTAAAAGGAGCAGGAGCTGAAGCTGAAGCTGAAACTGAGGCTGAGGCTGAGCTGGGACTGCCGACATTTGGTTTTGGTTTTGGCTTTGGGCGCTGCAGACAGAGACTCGAGGCGGTGGCGGTGGCGGTGCGTCGTGGCATTTGGCATATTCTCACATTCATCCGCAGCAGTGCAGTGCCAACAAACAGCCAGGCGAAGCCATTCCTTGCCAATACCAATACCAAACCGAATACCCATAGCTCTGATGCGTGTTTTTGCTAATGCGAATAAGTTGCTTTGCTGCTGCTGTTAGTTGTTGTTGCTATTGTTGTTGTTGTTGTTGTGCGCTCCTTTTATTGAATTAACTTCAGTTTCAGTAGTTGCTGTCGTCGTCGTCCCAGTTACCAGTTACCAGTTCCTGGCCATAGCTCCTGCCGTTTGGAGCAGCTCTTTGTTTTCAGCGTGGCAGTGGCTTTCAATGTTTGCATTAAAAATTCATAAATCAATTATGGAATGCACACTGCAAAATATTAGTTTTTTCTCGCATCATTCGGCCTCGCACGGCCCGGGAACCGGGACCAGGGACCCGGGACCAGGGCCCGGATCGAGGCCTACGCATCGTGGCAGAAAGGACACCAACCGATTCGACTGCCTGCCGACCTGCCTCTCTCTGCAGCCTGGGAATTTCAGTTATTCTGCAATGAAATGCGTGAACTGCTCTGCTGCTGCTCCTCTCGCATGGCAAGTTGACAATTCTGTTCATGCCCCAGACGCCGCCGTAGCCGTTGATTAAATTCATATAAACATACATACATACTCATATTGTATATATATGTACGATATTCACAATATACATATATACATTGAATTCGTCAACGATTTTTGTGTGTGTCATATTTGGGATGCCAAATTGGCGTTGAAATTAAAATTAAATTAAATTAATGAATACGACTTTTGAGCATATACATATATATATATACATATATGATTGTGTGAATATTAATAAATATTATTATTTATGTCCTCGCTAAAAATTCCACTCGGGATTTATGCTGTTATACGTAATACTCAAAGGCTAACAACTGTTATTTAAAAATGAGTAAAAAATAATAATAATATCAAAAACTATTAATAACATATAAGATTTTTATCTCGATGCATGTCATAGAATAGTTAATAAAAACATTTTTTTTAATTATTATACCGACAGTTTTTTATGAGAAGATTTAACAAAAATATAAAATATTTATCAAAAGACCGACAAGCCTTTTTAATAAATATGTAAGCCAAAAATATCAGCATTTAGGCTTGTTTGAATTATAAAACCGATAAATTGAATGCATTCCAGTTGATCTTATGTCATAATCATGTCTGTATTTTATATGCGATATCTATTTTTAGACTTCTTCAAAAAGAAACATTTTAAATTTATCAATGGAACCGAGTTTAATCATATTTAAATTAAAAAATTTTTAAATTTACATAACCGACGCAACTTTGAAACTTGAACGTTTTTTCGAATTTTTATATTGATTGTAAAATAAGAGAGTGAACTCGATTATAATAAATTTTTAGTGCATATTTTGTCACAAAAAAAACAGAATGGCAAAAGTAGTTCCCACTTTGCCCATCCGCAGACATAATTTAAGTCGATAATCTGAGCATTAATTATTTTAATTATTGCTATTTACCAAGTATATTAAAATAAATGGCGCTCTATTCGATTCACATAGACATTATTTAAAGTATCTGAAACCGGGACGACATGAAATAGTGGCCATATGCATATATGTGTGTGTATATAACTATTTATGGCACTTTAAACTATATGAGTGAAACATATTTACGACGGGCAGTGTAAAGGCTTTGGTCTTGTATGCTGGCAGACTCGGCTCACACAAAAACCTCAGCTAACTAATTTGAATTACTGAACTTCGCATTATGCCGCCTGTCCAGCGCCTTTCCTTACCCCCCGCCCCCCGACCAGTGGCCAAGTAATTATGGTCCCGAGTTGAACGATGCAACGCTGAGCAACCGCTGGCCAGTCCATGGGCCCAGGCGATGGCGATGGCGTTGGCGATGGCAACGGCTGCAGAATGTCCTAAATTGTGCAACATTTGCTTGGGGCGTCTATTACCGGTACACCGAGCCCAGAAGCTGTCCATTTTGCTTGAATATTCATGCCACATTGCCTGTGTTTAGCATTCCCCCTCCTTCTCCCCTCCTGCCCCCTTGCCAGCATGAAATTTAAATTTATGTTTATTTCAAATACAGCGCCGACGTCATTGCCAATTCTATGTGTGTGTGCGTGTGTGACTAAAAATTACAAAATACCGCACGAAACACACACATAAAGGACATGCGCCAGAGGCAATCTATATATACATATATATAAATTAAATCGAGTGCGAGTTTAAGAAACTCTTTAACGTGGGGCTAATAAGCGTATTATTAGACATAATGGCCAGATTTAATAGCCACTTTGATTCTTGATGTGCTGACATGTTACGTTAATGTAAACGTTTATTAAACTATTCCCCTAAAAACTAGCGGAGCAACAAAAGAAACAATATTTGCCTTTGATCATAACTATTTGTTATTGTTAAAATAAACCAATAATAATTTTTGATTGATAAGTGAAGTATAACAATTAACAAAGTAATTCAATAAAATGTTCATAAATATTTTCAAATCTAAAATCAAATTTTTGCTTTTCAAGTTTTCAAGGCGACAAACTAATTAAACAAAAATACTTCAATGCTATTAAAACAGTTAATTATATTATCCGTTGACACTTCTGAAGAATAAGTGACATAAATTTCTACAATATATGAATATTGCTTTTAATAATACCCAATAATCGCCCATGTTTATTTCAGCTAAGAAGAGGAACACTCTGTATTAAAAAAATAAATACTTCTGGAAGAAATTCTATTCAAAATCGAGTTCGTTTTCACCTTTGGCGACTGTTTTGCTTACCTGATTTGCCGACGGGTAACCATATCCAAACTGCGCATATGCAGCCATTGTCGCGTTCGTCTTTGTCGCTGAACTGTTAACGGTAACTGGCAACGGCAACGGCAACGGCTACGGTTATGGCTACGGCAACGGCAACGGCAGGTCGCGAGTATGAGTGCTCACTGTGGGGCGCCCGCGCCCAGCAAGGATACTAGTGATGCCGATGCTGGCGGGATGCTAGCGAGCACACTTGATAAGGGGTTGGGTGCTGGGTGCTGGGTGCTTCGTTGGTCAGGAGTGGGTGGAGCTGAAGATGGATGCGGATGCGGATGTGGATATGGAGATGGAGATGGCTGTGGTGGGGTCTGGTGGTGTTGTTGATGTTGGTGGTGTTTGGTGGTGGCGTGCGTGCTCGACGCGAGCGCGGCTAAGCACTCTGGGCGCTTTTGTTGTTTGTTGGTTTGTTGGCTGCTGTGCTTTTGTTGTTGTTGTTGCTGTTGTTGTTGTGTTGTTGGCCTTGTTGAAAATTGATAAAACAAATTGTCGATGTCGAGCAGTTCTGTTAATGTCGCCGGAGCCGGAAAATGTTTTGTTTGTTTTGTGTGACTTTGCGTTTTATTCTTTTACTTCGGGTTTATTTTTTTGTTATTTATTTTTATTGACTTTGCGCCTCTTTGCAGCTGCCGCGGACAGCCGACAAATCGTGTTCTCTGTTGCCGGACACTAGAATGTATTTACTTATATTCGAGTCGGAGTCAGAGTCAGAGACAGAGTCCGGTTACGGGTCACTTGGACACGGCTGCACTCAACACTTGGCGACCGGGCCGAAAGGTTAGCATCACAATAACATGTGTTTCTGCTTGTGTGTTTTTTCTTTTTGTTTTCAGTATTTTGTAGATCGTTATTAATAATGATAATAATATAAATAATATTAATTAGTGTGAATTTAGTTGCAATATGTATAAATTATAGACACGTCGCGAATTAATTTCTACGTCCATTGCACACTGTTTGTTATTTACGGCAGTTGCAGCGATCGGCATCTGCACCGGAGTACGATGAAACGAGTTCCACAACCTGTCAGTGGCCTCTCAACGTTGACGCTTCGAGCGCTTGAAGTGAGCAGTCGGTCGAGTCGACAGGCACAGCTGAGAGATGTGCGCCTATGCCTATTCGCGTTTGAACACAAACTGGTCTGACGTTGCCGGAGACCTGGCCTGGCCAGGGGCACACGGCTGTCGCGCAGTCGGCAACGGGAGAACGCGAGAGCGAGAGCGCTAGATGGCAATAGTGTGGGGGAGCGAGCAAATGATTGTTCTGGTTAGCTGCCGTTCCAACCAGAGAGCGCAGCGCATTTGCCGTCTCGCTCACCAGCCGGCCGAACGTTGACGCAAGCGAGACGGGGTGCGTTCTCGTTGCGCTCTTGGCACTGTTGCCAGCGCTAGCAACGCCCACCTCCGACTGGAACGAAAGGCAGCTGCAGCACTCGTCGCTCAATTCGAACGTATTCCAGTCCTTGCGGTTGCTTCCCCTCTTCTGGCGTTGGAATCATTTTTATGGCGGACTGCGATCGAAAGGCTTCGCACAACACACATTTTGAGTTTCTTCCGTAACTCCTTTCCGATTTTTGTTGTTGTTGTTGTTGTTGTTGTTAATACCTTGCGGTGTACTCATACAAACTATAAGTATTCTATATGTATGTGTGTGGGTACTTATTGCTAGTTGACTGCACTTAATAATTAAGAATCAAAATAGATTCACTTATGAATTTATAATACAAACAAATATGATTTATTGTGTGTGCGTATTTAGATAAATACGTGAAATTTAATATATATTATATATAAGATTATTAGGACTAACCTAATATTGAAATCTGATTTTTTTGCATCTAATATCTCATTTAATTTTTGACAAAAGATTACTTTTATGCGTAATCAAAAATTAATTTCAAAAACATTTTTTAATAAATAAAATTAGTATTTTACCCGTCGGTTATTTTCTCCGCTTCGTTAATTACCTGCAATAAAACTTAATAGAATATTCAATTTATATTTAATTAACAATTAAAATAAATAATAAAATTTCATGGCTTTTTCTGATATAATATTTGAATCGATTGCTGTGCATTTTAGGCCACGAAATTATTTTACTTTGACTAATTTCAAGTTCTGAACTGAACCAAATATATATATATGATCTTTAAACATCTTTAAATTTGTATTATTTGAAATTTTTTAAATTCCAGCTTATTTTCTATGGTAAAATTACTTCTTTAAAACGTTTTATATCTATTTTTATACAACTAAGTTGCCCAATTGTTTTCGGCTTCGGTATTTAAATGTTCCTTTATCCTTTCTGAGGATTCGAAACCCATTTCGTAGAACATTTCTACATGATCCAAGTTAATTGGCCTTTCCTGATCGTTATACGAAACCAAATGTGTGTCTGGAGTGTTACAAAAAACAAACAATTCAATTCGGAATGAAATCGAATCCCGGAACACTTGAAAGTCCACAACCACTCGGTTGCATTCTAATTTATTGAAGATCGGCGCGGCGCGGCTCGGCCACAGTGCTCGACAGCCCAGCAATTTTTGGTGGAATTCTTGTAAGACGAGGCCTCACTGTTTTGGGGTGTTAACGCGCTGTCATTTATAATGTATGTCAGTAAGTGCATATGGGCACAGACAGAAAAACTGCGGCAAACGCACATGTTTTGCCGAGCATCGATGCACTGAGAAAAAAGAAATTGGTGAAGTTGTTTAAGTCAGGAATATTTATTTGTAGAGAAATATTTAAGGCATGGAAATTGTTTATTATTATTATCTTTATTGAAAGAAAGGAACTTAAATATAGAAAATATATTTTAAATATATTACAAAATTGTTTATATTTTACAATCTTATTAAAACCCATTTTAAACTTGATATCTAAGAATTTCCGTTCATAGCAAAAAAATAACGAAGAAATTTTGTTGTTAGAGCGCCCTTTTTTTCTCGGTGTATGGGCGTTTTAAGGGACAGCAGAGTATGATTGAATTATTTAACACTGTCCTTAAGTCTGAGTGGCGGATCGTGGTAATAATAGATCTGAATGGACAGTGGATGCACTTGGTGGCGCCACAAAATCGAATGAAGTGATTTTATTTTTTTGAAAATTCAAAATCCAAGGCGTAGTTTAAATTTTCATCAACTCGGCTGTGACTTAAAGTTTGCACAGATTACTTATGGGAATTTTCGCAGATGTTGCATTTCATTTAAGAAACAACACAACGCACACACACACACACTCACGCACACACACAAACTTAGTTGGCAACATCAGCTTGGGACTGAAAGTCTGCTTTCATTTTGGCCAACAATAACTCGTCCATTTTTCTGCCACTGGACATAACATGCAGATTATATTGAAAACAATTTAAATGTAGATTTTAGCGTTACCAGATAATAGTACTCTTTGGCATCAGGTAGGGCCACACACACACACACACATAACCAAACATATCCAAATTTATGTATCTATATACATATGCATGGTCTGTGGATGGAATGGGATGCGATGGGTTGGTTTGGGTTGGATTGGGTTGGGTTGGGTTGGGTTTAGTGAACGCACGACAACAGCACCAGCTGCACGAATGGGAGTTGCAAGTTCTCACCATCCCATTTTTCGTGCTGCCGTTGCTCCTGCTCCTGTTCCTGTTCCTGTGCTCCCCCTCCTCTGGCTGGATATGCTTCCTCTTACTTAAGTGTTGTTTCATGTCACCTGGAAAGCAATTGGACATGAAATTGTCGCTTTTCAGTATGTGGCACATATACTACCTACACACACACACACACCACCTGCCACAAATGTGTGTGTGTGTCTGTAAATTTGATGTGCTTCACAAAATCTTCTTAAATTGAAGTCTCCGCATTTCGTGCATCAATGCAAACATAAAAGGCAATAAAATAAAATCCTATCCCAAAACGAGTAAAACAAATGATAAAGTCACCCGGAAAACACGCACAAAAAGGACGACGACGACGACGACGACGACTCTATGCAAATTGCTTTCAATAAATTTGTTTATGCCTGAGCCATGGATGGACACGAGGACGGACGGACGACAAGTGACACCAAAGATTTTGTGGCAAATTGCAGGCTCGAAGCACTTATGGCCATTTTAATTGTTTGCCATGTGGAGTGCAACATGGCAGGCAGAGCAGCAGCGCAGCAGGGCAGACACCTTGGAGTCGTCGCAGATTGGGGCTAGCACTGAGCTGTGCTGTGCCACCACCGCCAATCAACGTGGTGCGAGGTGTGTTATCAGGCGCACTGATATCGTATCAGCACCTGGCATCTTATCGGCCACTTGAAAATGGGATTGCTGCTCAAACAAAACGAAGCGCACACAACATTTTCCAAACATTCATAAATGGAAACATATTTACTCACTTTTCAAAACAAATCAACAAATCGGTGCTCTTTGTGGTTCAAGTGCCGTTGACGCAGTCCAAGCCCGAAACCAAACCCGGAGCTGACTCTCGTCTAGGAGCGGGTCCGTAGCTGGTGTCAAAGTCAGAATTGTAGCCCTTGCCCTGAGTTTAGTTTACCCACACCCCGCGCGTGCGTTCGCCTTTGTCGGCATTTCGACAACAACAGTCACGATTGATTGCCGCACCGATTGACGCTGATTTCTAATTTCCAATTGGTTTTTTTTTGAGACACACACACACGCACAGAGCAACATTATCGCGCGTGATAAGTGGCCCACGTTTCGACCTGGCGTATGGCAATTATATGACTAAGTAGCTGTAGATGCTTAGTATGGACAGCTGCCCGTTGGCATGCCCCACGACAGTGTGGCATGCCCCACGACAGCGGCTACTGCATGCGTTCCCTGCCACGGAATCAGTTCAATTTCGCACGACGATCACCGATTTTCGTTTCTGAACATTCTCTTTTATTTCAATTTTGATCACGTAAAAAACTAAAAAGTGACATTTCACTTCCCAATTGGATTGCTGCTTTCTAGAACCCCATTCTAAACATATGTGGGCGATCTACCTTTCTATCTATATAGCTCGTATATTGAACTTAATTAATTGTTTGAAAAATATTAAAAAGTTTGAAACTTTCAGCATAAGTTTTATAGAACTAGATCTTAAATAAAAGTTCGAGTTCACGTTAATAAAGAAATTTTAAACTAAAATTTTACCTCTAAAAAAGGGAAATTATTTAAATTTTAAATTAAATTTTAGGCAACGAATCTTACCATTCACAGTTACAAATAGAATTTTTTTTTCGGCAAAATCGGACAATTAATAAATTAAATCCGGAGGCTAACCTAAGACTTAACCCCGCCAAATTGCAGTGTTGCTTACTCACCGAGGAATGTCATAAATTGATTATGTTATTCTAGGATATGTACCAGATAAACACAGTGATGCCAGCATATTTACCTCTTTACTTGTGCACATATTAAGTCAAAGTTGAGGGTCTCTGGAGAGTGTGCGTTATCCTTGATTGGGTTTAATTGGGACTAAGTACGCACGAGACAACATAAATATATATGTATGTATTTATGCTACGACTACTGTTTGCCCGCAATCAACATTAAACCTAGCCATTCTGCATCTATATATATATTTATATATATCTAATGTCAAACAAAGTTTAACCTTATTCCTACGGGAATAAATTTAACATTTCATATAAATTGCGTTTATATTTTGTTAAGCTGAACCATAAATAATTTAAGCCAAAAGCAGCATTTCTCAAAAATAAAAAACAGAAGTAAGCTTTTTATACAACTAAAAATTCTGCATTGGAAATCATTTAGCAAAGTTGAGTTGAGAACAATTTGAACGTTAATGCTAAAAAAAAAGAAGGTTTTCATGACAGTTCAATTTTGACATTTACGACGAATAATAATAATTTTAATCGGCCTTCTTTAACCGTGGAATGCCACTAACTTTGTGTTTGACGAAGGATGCTTAAACAAGATTGATAAAAATTATATATTTATTTCCAATAAGCAATATTTTTAGTCCTGCTTGAATGCTTTTTTTATGAGTAGTTAATTTGCATAATGAACAACTTTAAAATCAAAATGAACTAATTAGATGAACTGTTTATTCACCCCCCTTCGAAAATTGTTAAATAGAAATAAAAAAAGAAAATTGTAGACGTTGTCGCGTTGCGACCTCATGATGTGAGATTCATGTTTGCCACCCAACTAGTTTAGCAATTGCGAATTTCAAAATTAAATTCCATGTCATTCCGTGTAAATCATTTGCAAAATTAAGCGCAACCGCACAGCGGACTCTGTGGCAATTTATCAAAAATAAATCATTTTAAAGAGTTCCCTCAGTCTGATCCGTAGCCAAATGCAAGTGCAAGTGCGAATCCGTATCCGAATAAACTTATATATATGTATATATATATAAGCGAATCCAAGTCCGTAGCCCCCGACGAGTGTCGAGCCTCATTCAAGTACATACCTGTCGCCAGGGCCCGTGATAAATGGCAGATTAGTTTGCAAATTTTAGAGTGCGCGAAGTGCGACACCGAAATGTCCATGTCCATGTCAAGCACCCCAGAACTCGCGCCCCAGATCGGCGGAAGGCAGTGGGCATATTTATTTATGCGTAACACAGTAATTAGTGATTAAGTTGATGTAATGTGCGCGCGACTTCTGCATCTGACGCGAATTAACAAAATAAATAAATAGAAATATTTATGCCTCGCATTTCAATCTCTGTCTTTATTTAGCCCAAGCTCCCCGGATGTCGTCCAGGTAATTACTCTCCACTCTTCCACGAAGCTGACTCAACTGTGCTCCTATAAAATGATTTCTAAATGAACATTTTAATTTCAACGCAGGGGTAAACTAAAATTCAAATGATAAATGGTATATAGAATAAATAAACTATTATAATCGGAATAAAATATAATTAAGCTTGGATTTAGTTTCCATCTTCTAGCTACTTTTAAGTGTGGATATTGAAATAAAATTCAAAAAAAAAAAAAAACCATGTGAGAATTAATTAAAATCGATTAAAACAAATTGATACTATACTCAGTGGAGCTGACATCGTTAACTAATTACGAGCAAGTGCAAATGTTTATACAGTAAAAAATCATTTTTCTCCGCTGACAACAGTCGTCTCCGTTGCCTCAATTTAAAAGCAATCATTAATTATGTAGACCTGCATTTTGGGCAACCGACTCTCTGTTTGTGTGTGCACCGACTGTGCACAACGGTCGCGTCGTGGTGCGACAATGACGACATTGACACAAGCCACTCGTGTCATTTGTTCAATATGCGTCGTACACATAAATATGTACTTGGTTGCTTCCATTCATACATGTGTTTGATGAATTCACAGTTTGTTTCATGTTTTTTTTTGGTTTTTGTTGTTTTTTTTTTAAAGCTTTTCTATGTCATAATAGTAGACATTATGTTTACAAATCTTGGCTATTTTATTTATACATAGATAGCCAACCATATAGAGATATATTATTCGATAATACATTAACTGTTTCTACCATTTAGAATCCGACAAAACTGCGTTTGAATACATTTTTTGCCTTTAGAATATGGTAACCCATATTGAATATAATATTCAATTAAATACGAGGATTATCTTTAGTCAAAAAATAAAATATATTTTGACACAGGCATTTGGCATATTCAAACAAGAAATCGGATTTGCCTGGATGCATAATAATTTACATTGCATTTTTGTTAGTATTTAAAAAACTAATTATTAAACTTATTTATCCCGTTTTAAGTCCAATGAACACAACTCAAATTTCTAAACAATTTTAAGAATAAAATAAAATAGGAACTTTAATCAGATTATAACCCAGTTTAAAATCAATTTCTTTACTTTATTACTATATAAATAGTATATTTTTTAAAATTCGAAATTAATCGCAAATATGATTTTCGAATGAAATGAAAACAGAGGCCATAGACTGGGTTAACTTTAAAGTCAGACTTTGTTGCATGCTTATCTAAAAATCGGTATCCGATGGATGTTGAAGAGCTCATTTGGTGAATTTCAAATGCCAGATAAACGGCAATTACAAGCAACAGCATTCCAGCTCGGGCCCATTACTCACGGCTCGCCTATCGCACGGCGAACACGGATCCATTACTGTATCTGGTGTTGGACAACGCTTAAGTCCGCGATATAAAATGAAGCGAGCGTCCATAAATTCAATAAATAATTATTGCTGCACTGGCCTGGGCACGGCCAGGACGTGGGTCATGACAGTGCACGGCAATGGTATCTGTTGGTGGGTGTCTGTGTGTATGTGTGTGTGTGTGTGTGTGTGGTAGACCGTATAACGTATACCCGTATACGTTGGCCTGCAGTTAATGTTCCTATTTTCAGTAATGCCGCATTGCAAGCCAAAGTCAAGCGGGGCCCACCGGGCGTATGCGCATTTATTAAATGAAAATCGGTCGACACCGTTGCCTTTCTTGGCCTGACCGACCGGCCAACCGGGACAGTTCCAATTTGCAGCACAATGCAAATTGTATTGTAGTCGAGTTATTGTATAATTGGTGCAATGTTGACTGGGCGGGCATCGCCGCACCGCCGCACCACCGCACCGCCGGACTTGGGCCGGCAGCAGCATCGGTCGGCTGTGTTTGTGTCAATAAATTAAAATGAGAATTGATTCGCTTACGCCCGATTTAAGCAACAACAGGCCATTTTATGGGCAGATATGCACTGGGCCCGCCATGTAAACAGTCCCAACCAGACATGCCAGGAATACGGTCGATATTGCCGCCGGTGCTGGCCGATCCCGGCAATAATAGCATGTGCAGTCGCGTGTGCTCGCATTTCGAAACTATTAACAAACAAATTATATGTTGGACCCGCACTTTAAAATCCAATTTCAGCACGCATTACAAGAAAATTCCATTAAACAATGGAGCGCACTGTTCGAATACGAATACGAATACAAATTCGAATACAATACGATTCCCCCGCCAACCCATCCCGGCCTGGCCAGACACAGTGTCTCCACGCTGGCCACAACAAACTATGCACAAGCGAGCGCATTAAGATAAGAGAAATCGTCTAACAAAACGCATAATCTACAGCTGAATTAAAAATCGGTAACACAATTTAAATTTATATCAAACACCACATATATATATATATATATATGCATATACGACTGAAACAAATGATGGGATAGCATAACGGACCCAAAACAAGATAAGCCCTTCGCATCGAAGCACTGCGGGTCCAAGACGTCTGGCCTGTTGGCCTGCCTTGTGGCCGCCTTCTGGCCGATTGGCCCTCCTGTTTCGGCGACGACAAACCTGTCGATGGTAAATGTCAGCGGAATAATAAAATTAGCTGTTTTAACGACAATGAAATTGTCCTAGCGCTGTCTCTTGGGATCTTTTCTTCTTGCTGCTCCTCCATTTGGACCGCCTTCGCCGGCTAACGCTGAAATATGCGCGGCGGAAAAATCGATTGGAAGACCAATCAAACGGCATCGTAAATATTATCTTGGCCATCTGCAACTTTGCAGCCTTGCAGCACAGCACCAAAGCACCAAAGTGCCGTAACATAAATTTACCCAAGTGACATTTCTTTGTCATGTTAATTAGACCGCCAAGTGGATAACGAAATTTGATAGGGCATCTAAGATACCTGCTCTCAGAATCACAGAATCGACGCGACACTCACTCACGCTCATAAAATGCTGGCCACAAAGGGTCATTCCAATGAAAAACCATCTTTCCACGCATTTGCTTCTAAGCAGAGCCGATACCACTATATCCGTAGACTGTGTGGCGACGACAACATGAGCATGGATATTTGACTCATTAATATTTATTAGCCCCGCTCTTATTTTACATAATACAAAAGACATCAAAACACACAAAAAAAAACATAGGCGATGCCCAAAAAGATGTTTTTTAACTAACGTTCTTTTTTAATGAAAAGCCCGCTAACAATAATGGAAATCTATCCTGATCCAACGAGGCTAGCCCATTGGCCAAGGCAAAAACAAACAAAAAAACCTAGAAAAATGTTTTTCAATCAAGTTTAGGTGTGGTCAAAAACTGACCAAAATTGGAATTTGTTAACGTGAAATAAAGTATCTTTGTTTTTTATCTGTATAAATATATCGGAAGTACATTTGTTAAGTATTTTGTACTTCAATTTTGTTCGAATTTTGTTTACTTGGTAATATAAAATCAAAGTGGACTTGGAATGGGACTTGGATTAGAACCTTTAATCTTTAAACAGCTTTTTAGTTTCTAATCAGTGATCAATCGATCTTGAAACATTGTTTAAAATATATTTCAAAATTTGTTCCCAATTTATAATATCGTATACATTTATATATATATATATGTATATATATGCACATTCTTATATGCATACTGACAGCTGGGGAAACCAATAGATGTTAATGACGCTTCACTTGTGCCAGCTACAACGATCTCGGAAGGCAAACGTCAAGACAACCTCCATTGCCTAGTCACCTAATGGCCATAATTATTTTTACTCATCTTATCAACCCAAGTTGTCTGAATTCACATTGGTTTCTGTTTGTGTGTGTGTGTGTGTGTATCCATGTCGATGTCAAAAAGCGCACCACCCGGTTCCGCAAAGGTGGCCATCGGTCCCACATTTTGTAGGCGTCTGACATCGTTGTAAATGAGTATTTTTAGTCGCTCGCTTGGCGTTTAATTCCGTATTTCTTCAATTTCTCTAAGGTAGACAGTGGAACAGCAGTGCACGTGTGGTCATGATTTATGGCCAACAATGTACGTCCATTAGAGAAGGCTTTAAGCCGAGGCGTCCAAAAGCAAATACGGTCAAGAAGAAATATCCATGTTCAGTTTTAATTAATGAACCGCTTCACATGACGCTAAGTACGGTTATATGATTATTTAATGTGACAAAAGTTTCTCCAAATTGTTTCTTATTTATTAAAAATTATGCATATTGTAAGTAAAAGTGATAGTAAAATATTTAATAATCGTTTTTTATTATTTCTATCATACACATCATTTTTTTAACTAATATTTTTAATTTATTCAATTACTTTTATTATTATTTGGCCATGGTCGAAAAAAAGGCAAAATGTTTTTTACCAAAAAACATTTTTTTTCATATATAGAAATAATCTATGCGGCAAATCATGACCAAAATGCCATCAATCATGAATATCGGTTTATTTTAAAAAATTTAATCGGGAGTTTGAAAAATGCGAGTTATTGATTCAAGAGCATTACTTGTCAAAATTTTCGTAAATTTTGGCATGATTTTTGACAAAAATTTTTACCTCTCCCAAAAACACTTTTAATGTTGTTTTTACACTAATTAAACCAAAAATAATCGATTAAAAGCATAAATTAGCAATTCTAAATTTTGAAAAAAAAATTCTTTTTCGAATATAAATAAGGGGGAGGTACATGATTTTTTGACGAAAAACTTTTAAAATATATGTATTTTGAATAATGCATATATTTAAAAAAGTAGAAATAATTTATATATATAATTTATCACAAAAATTTTATTAAACGTGGAAATCGGTTTACTTTTGACAAAGCTATGAGAGTTTGAAATATAGAGTCTTATTATTTCAGATATCTCGGATAATCCCAAACTTACATTTAAAATTTCCGGTCTCCACAGTATAGATAGACGGACAGCAGACGGACATTGCACAAACAGAATATATTCGTGGAAATGTGAAAAAGAAAAGAAAAATCCCAATGTAGATGAAATAAACAATGAAAATAAATGCAGTTTCTTTTTACATTGTACATGGATTGAAAATACAAAGACTCTTTTAATTAATTAGTGCTTATTTGGCTGTATCGAAACAAGATGGTAATATACTCGCATTGCTTGTAAGCATAGTTAGCTAATAATTCAAATACAGTCGTGTCTATGGCAGGCCGAGTCAGGAACGGGTGAATTAGCATACAGCATCACGCATACGCCCCGATATGCGCAAACGCAAGCCAAAGACACGGTGCACAACCCGCTACCCAACCCAACCGAACTGAACCCAAACCGAACCCAAACCAACCCAAGCCGGAGCAGTTGCAGGATATTAATTGTTATAGTTGCGAGATGTGTCTGCTTGAATTGTTTCTGAGGCTTTGTGCGTTGCAACGAAATTCTAATCTTGTTGAAAACGTATCGCCGTGCCCGACTCTGTCAAAGGCAGAGCCTGGCATTTCGGCTACACTGACACAAGGATTTCCGTACATGACAAGCAGCAGCAATAATTTATAGAGGCTGCGTAAGCAAGCTGCGTGGCTAAGGATGCTGCTGCTGCTGCTGCTGGGATGCAACGCACTGGCAGCCAACGACATGAGCACACACACCACACACACACACACACACACTCAAACACACTTGAATACTTGCTCATCAGGTAGGGTTGGGGTAGGCCTGACGGCCGGCCTTCTTTGGGAACCCAAACCCATCGCATCGCATCGGTTGCCCGAAGACTGCCTGTGTCTGCTCGAATGCTGTATATTTGTTCTCGTCTTGTTTCACTTAAATGACACTTTGCATTCTTGTAGCATCTTGAATCTTGGGGACGCATTGCCAGTGGGTTAGCTCGAACGCCCTTTTTGGGGGCTCTTTGTGACAGCCAAGCCGCCCACGTCTGTGTGGGGGGATAGTGAGGGCTGGTCACGAATCCTGCAAACAGACAGGACTTACGCAAACGCATCTTCAGGAATTTCCCTTTAATTATTTTGAGCAAATTTGTGTTCTTTGGTATGTTATAATTGAGTGTGAATAGTCTCGATGAATATGAAAATTTGTGAAAATTTAATAAAACTTCCTGTCGACCTACACACAATGACTAATTGTTGTAATCGGCACAAGTATTTAAGCAATTTGCTGTCAAAATATCTTCACAGCAAGATATTTTTGAGCTAGCCACACACACAAAAGACGTATTTGCATTTCAAAATGGTTTCCGATAATCACTTTAAATACAACTTTCTTGAGTAAAAATAATAATAATAATTGAACAGACTTTAAAAGCAATCAATAGGAACATTGCCCCAAAATTATTCAGTCGTATTTGTTTCCTAAGCAGATCCACGCTTAGAAAGAAAACTTATTTTACATATATATATTTTTTTTTTATAGTACAAGCATAATCTTAAATAGTGCCTAAATCTGTCAATCATAAATTACCAGAGTTTTCACATGATGTTGAAGGATTGCCCACACACGATTGATCGCGAACTGGTTTTTTTTTTGTTGTTGTTTTTGTTTTCTTTTCATTTTTTTTACATACTATTTAGAAACGAGTTGTATGCAGCTGGGAAGTTAATGCGACAAGTTTCCAAATGGGTAACAATTTTCAAAGTGATTAATTCGCCTTCTGGCTGCCAACGAGATTTTGACCATAGGATTGATTTATTGCCGCGAGACGTTAAGTGGATGCAAGATAAGTTAACTGTCGTATATCCTCACCGCTGGTGACCGATCAGAAACAATACCGAGTGCGATTGCCGACTGGCTGGCAGAGCGCGCGCCCTGCGGTTGCAACAGCAACAACCAACAACAACAACAACAGCAACAAGCGGAACTTACGCGACTTAAAGATACCGTGTACATAATTATAAATTAAAATAAATTAGATTAACTTTCGTTTTTTTTTTAATTTTATGAATTATCGAAAATGTAAAAAGAACAATTTAAAATTTTAATTTGCTAAACAAACAATAAATTATTTTTGTAAGAAAAATACTTTTTAATTTTTTTATAAGTATTTATTATATATGTAGATATATATAGATATATCTAGATATGACTAGATCGCACAGAGTCTCAATGTGATATACCCTTCGCAAACCACTTGCAATGGGTGCAGGGTATGACAGCAGCAGCAGCAGCGGCAGCAGCAAGAGCAACATTTTGCGGCAGCGTGGCGACGAGTCTGGCAAGCCAGCTTCTATGTTTTATAGCCCATAAATGAGATCGCTACACAAACGCTGCGAAGGATCTTGACTGTCCACTTGGCCACTTGGACATTGGCCCCGGCAAAGGCAAAGGCAAACGCTGAGGCAGAGGCAGAGGCAGAGGCAAAAGAAAAGGCGATGGCGATGGCGATGGCATGTGATGCGATTAATTTACCCGGCTTACTGATTGGCCGCATTTGTAATGGGAAATTTTATGCCCATTGCAAGTCGTTTAGTATTGTAAAACATCTCGTAAAGCGCATAAGACTGCATTATGGGAACTATGGGAACGGAACTAATGCCCCGCTGATAGCGCTTGCCGAGGATTACAGACACAAGCCGTTTAAGAAATTTGTTACTAAATGCGTACCAGTCAGCCAGCCAGTTGGCTAAGTGGGACTGCACGTGGTTTCTGTTCCACTCCACCCACAAATGATATAGATGTATCTGAATTAATGTAAAGTGTGTCAAACTACAAACCAAATTAATCACCTGCACTTACATACATACAAGCATCGTCGCAGAGCTCGTCATCGGCCAATTCGAGCGAATTCATCGTAACTTACGGCGGCTACTTTAGCAGCTGTCAATTTCAATTCAAATGACAATTTGTTGCATAATCGAGGAACTGCTGAATGTTAATTTATCAAATGCCGATAGTCGTTACAAATTGTTTTCCCCATGAACACCAACCTCCCCGCATAGACACACGCACACACACACACAAACACACACTCAAACACTCCATGATTGTGCCTCGTTTGCGGGCTCTGAGTTGGAGACGGTGACAGAAACGTTTTCTCTGTCGCGTAATTTATCGTGGATGTGGGCCAAACCTGGTCGCGTACTATATTCCATTCGGCTCGAAGGTGTTGCCAACACTCATTCTTTTTCAAACCTTTAAAATTGTTGTAACTCGACAGCTGTTGGGAATTTAATGCGATCAGTTATTTGCATTTTATATTTTATTATTTTTCTTTATATTAGTAGTTCTGGCATAGGAGATATAAATATAAATATATAAAAAAAATATAAATTATTTACCCAATTTTTCTAACAAAAAAAACGAAAATTTATTTTTGGTTTTTTTCAAAATTTATTTCTGAGCGATTTACTTAAATTGAAATTTATTACACAATAGCTATTTTATATAATTTTATTAGCTATTTATTAGATCTTGCATTTAAGATCAAATAAGAACATGTGGGATATATCCAACATTATTAAATCCTACAAAGAGCTACACAAATTTAATTTATTATTTTATTTTATTAAATTATCAAACGCAAAATATGTCCCATCTATTTATGTAATTTTGGAACAAACAAAAAAAAAACAAACAAACAAACACAACATTGCATATTAAATTACAGTTAAGAACATTTTTGCAACTTTTTAAATGCAATCCAGTTGTCGCTCATTAATGTTGATGCAAATGTCTCCGTTTTCAGTTGCGACAAATGACAACTGGGAACATGTTCGGCTGCAATGCATTAATTTATGTAATTTATGTTAATTTCACATTGTATTCAGAAAAAAAAATGGGTATGTTGAAAAGGTAATTAGCGCTGATTTAAATTAAATAAAAAAATATAAAAAAAGGCAAAGTTATAGAAATATACTATGTTTAAAAGTTACCAATTAAATGTTTATAGTAACATATAAATAAGGTAAAAATTCAAATTATTTGTATTTTTTACAGAATTTCTAATAATAACTCCTCCAAACTCAATAAATAACGTTTGCTTGAAAGTGATGAAAATTAAATATATATTTGTCCACATTCATAAAACAGTCTGGCATGGCTATAACGACTTTATCCTTTATGAAATACACAACTTGCCTAAATGGCAAACAAAAACAGCAAAAATTTTGAAACTCCCAAAAAAAGAGAGCAAATTTTTTGTGTCAGCCACACTGCGAATCAGCTTTAAAAATAAAACTTTACCTGTTTTTAAAAAATATGCTTAATAAATGAAACCAGAAGTAAAACGAAATTTGTTAGGATTACAAAGATTTATTTTTATTGAACGAATTTAAATTAGTTAAGTATTTGAATTTATAAAGACGATGTGTGGTTTTATTTGAAGTCTGTTAAACAATGTAAAATTTTATCACAGTTTATAATCTTAATTCTATGTTTAAGTGTGCCTGTATACAATGCTATTCAAAAAAAAAAAAAAAAAATTAGCTGTCCTAAATAATGCTTACTTGCGATATAGATTAAGACAATGCACGGCTTTTATTAAATTGTAATTGAATGGTACCAATGTGTACCAATGTGGTATATATATATATATTTTTTGTTTTATATATATTAAATATTACACAATCCATTACGTTGTTGTTGCACGAGCCCAGGAAAAGATAATCTAAATAGAATATAGATAATATATATAAACAGATTAATAAATGTTATTTTTAGCTTACCCAAATTATAATATGTAATATAATGCAAATACATATTTTGTGGTCTTTGTCCAACATTTTTGTGTCTACACAGACGTCAAGCTAAACGAAATGTATTTATTTAGGTTTTTTTTTGTACGTGTACTAATTGGAGTGAGTGTACCTCTTGAAGAGCGGCTTGAACATGTTCTCGTTCCGCTGCAAATGTGGCGAGGATGAGCTGCTGCTGCTGCTGCCGCTGCCGCTGGTGCTGAATTCGGTATCTCGATTGAGATTCGATGGGTACTCGTATTCGTTGAGACGAGTGGAGTAGTTCATTGGGTAGTTGCAGCCGGGATTGTAGAGATTATTACTGCTGCGACAGGTAGCGGTCATAGGGATTTGAGAAGCGGTAGGCAGCAGACTCAAAGCTCCGCTCAAGACCTTCATATTCGGCGGAGTTTGGGGTGGAGTATCGGGTTGGGCTTCGGGAAACCCCATCGCCATCGCCCGCTGATTCGCTGTGGACTGAGACGGCTGCTGCAGTGGATGCGACTGACGCATTGACGGGAACTGGCCCAGTCCCAGATTTTGATTTGCCGTAGTAGGGATGGTAGGCGTACCGTGCGAACTGCTGCTGCTGCTGCTGCTGCTGTGCAGCAGCAACGGATTGGTGTGGCCACTGTTGTATTGGGCACTGTTCGTGCTCGTAGTATGGAGCTGTTGCGTCGTAGCCCCTAGAAAACCCCCGTAGCCCGTGGTATGCGACCTTACATACGGTGCTCCGTTGAACATCGCTAGTGGCTGCTGCTCCTGTTGCTGCTGCTGTTGCTGCTGTTGCTGCTGCTGTTGCTGCTGCTGCTGGTGCACCTGGGATGAGCCCATGCCCAAGCTCTCCTGCTGGGACTGCGGATGCAGATGACGCTGCTGCTGCATAGACTGCTGCTGCGGCATCAATTGACCTTGGCCCATGCAAGCTGGTGGCGGTGTCTTGCAGGCAACTGTGTCGGCCAAGCTCCAGATTTTGGGCTTCGTAGCTGGAATCGGCACGCCACAGTCCCGGCCTAACTGGTTTTTTGGATCGCTATGTTCGGTGTGTTTGCTGGCCATCGCCAGGCCGCCGTCGCCGGCATGGAACGCGGCCGGGAGCACCGCCTGTTGCGGCTGATAATAGGCGGGATGTTGATGGTGATGATGATGATGATGATGGTACGGATTGTAGGCAGCCGGATGGCCGCTGCCGCTACCGCCGTGATAGCCGCCCGATGGATAGCCGAAGCCAGCGCGCAATATGTTCGCCTGGCCGATGCTTTTCTGGTCCTCGTCGATGAGCTCCTCCTCATCCTTGGCAACATCTGCAATTAACCCAAAAACCAAAAAAAATGCAAAGCAAAGCTATTACCACTGTGTGTCAGAGCCTGAGCAGAACTACCTTTTGCCAGGCTGCCGCCATGCGAGTCCTTGCTGGAGTCGACATCATCCTTGTCTTTCTCCTCGTCCGAGACGAGGGCATCGTCGTCATCGTCCGTCCGATTCTTTGGCTCCCAGGTCATTTTGTTCTCCTTTTTGAGGCGTCGTCGCGCGTTCGCAAACCAGGTGGAGACCTGGGTCAGCGTCATCTTCGTGATGATCGCCAGCATGATCTTCTCGCCTTTGGTCGGATACGGATTCTTCTTGTGCTCGTTGAGCCACGCCTTCAACGTTGCCGTCGATTCGCGCGTGGCGTTTTTGCGGCGTGCGGCCAAATCGTAGCTGGCCCCATAACTGTAAATTGCGATGCAAACGGGTTGGTGAAATTGTCTGGACAATTTTTCTTTTTCGTTTTTTGTGTTTTTTTTAAAATAGACTACACTGCGCTACAAGAAAACATGAAAATTCATTAAAAATGCGAGCAATTTAAATTGATGCCTTTATATTGCCACCCACAGATGCCGCACCTCCAGTGTAGTACAACGTCAAAATATTGTAAAACATAGTTGTGAAACAGCGCACAACAACAACAACAGCAACAGCAACAACAAGAACAACAAGAGCAACAAGAAAACTCAACAATAACGAGGACGACAACGCCATAAGCGTACGGTCAGCTCTGGGATTTGGCCATGGTTCCGAGGGCGGGAGACTGGGAGAGAGAGAGAGAGCGAGAGAGGGTGGGTGGGTGGGAAGGGGAGGCGGTGCGGTGCATGCCGGGCTTTATTGCGTTTGCATTTTTATCCTGCTGCTGTTGCACCCTCACCACCAGCCGCACCCCTGCGTGCCACTAGAGCTCTACTAGCTAAATTAAGCCCCAACCCATGCGTAAATCCTGCTGCAACTCATCTGTGCAGCAGCTCGTCGCACATTTCCCCCCCCCTTGCACCCATCATCATTTTCTGCTGGCCAACATCCTTTTGGGTCTCTTCTTTTTTCTATCTTTTTTTTTTTAATTTTTCATGGGATTTTTATGGTGCCGCAGAATCAACAGTTTGTGCGGTGAATTTTACAACAAGATAAAGAAGGAAGAAGCTGGAAGCTGCATGGCAACTCCAAAGTTGCGGACTCGTTGCTATCCTGCCCCATTTTTTCCATTTTTTTCATTTTTTTTTTTATGTTGCCTTGCGTCTAAAAAGCGCCTGATTTTTATGCAGCGTTGAAGTTGATGTTTGAGTTTTTGCTATTATTGTCTGGCACAAGGACGTTGGGCATTCACGAATTTGTTTCCCCCTACCCCGCCATTGGAGTGCTTACTGTAAGTGGCCCGCAAGAAAAACCCAAGCTGCAGACTGAGTAAAACACAAAAAGAAAAAAAAACATATTGATGCGATTAAAGCTATCGAACAAACTTTGCTGCAGGACAAAATCAATTCAATTTAATCCAGCCGAAAGTGCTTCTTTTAACACCCAAAACAGGAATTAAAACGATTTTCCCAGCGACAGCTTTTTTGATCAAGTTTTAATTCACAATTCCCAATTCCACTTATTTATTTAAAGCATTTTTTTAAATTTTCAATTTTTACGTTAATAGATCGATTTTTTTATAGAATTTGTTTTAACTTTTATCAATACTATAAAAAATGATTTTCTATTTGAATTTAAAAACCAACTTAAACACACAAAAATTAAAATTAAAAATATTTAACAGTAACAATCAGTTTTATAATAATTACAGATAGAAATAGAGATAGAGATAGAGATTGAGATAGATATAGAGATAGAGATAGAGTATAATTTGATAAATAAAATATAAAAAAATAAATAATAAAATAAAATAGGGTGTACATAAAGAAATAAAATTAAAATAAACAAAAAATTATTAAAAACATAAAATAAATATTATAATAAATATAAATAATAAATAAATTTACAAATCGAAATATTCGTTTTTAAACATATACATATTTAAACGCATCTTTTGACTTGTAAATTTTGTACATTTAAAAAGGCATTTACTTATTTTCGTTGGCTTAAAACGCAATTAAAATGCAGTGCAAAAACAATGGCCAAAAAGTCTCGAGCCATAAAAGAGAAAATAAGGAAACTGAAAATGAACAAAACGATCGGCCAGATCGTAATTCACGTATGCTAAATATAGATAATATTTTGCAAGGTATTTAATATTCGGCACGCTGAAACTAATTCCAGTTGTTTCATGTCGTTTTATTGCCCTTGCAATTTGCTTAAGCATCTTATGAACGTTAAAACAAATGTAACGATTTTGTGTAATTTGGTGCACGAAACGGTGCTGGCGATAAGTTCCCGCCGTATTATTATTATCGCGTAGGCTGGCAAGCTGACCGTAACCGTTGCCAATGCGGCGGATGCATGCACACACAAACACACACACACACACACACACACACCATGTGTATGTACAAACATATGTATTTATTTAGTGCGCTTTTGTTCTCTAATGTTTTACAATTTTGACGAGTACAACCGTTCATTTGCTGCTAATTGCCACACAATCTATTTTTACAGTGCACAAGCGATGTGTTTGCATGTAACATCCATGTATGTGTGTGTGTGTGCATGTAAATGCACGCCTTTAAGCCCGGCTGTGAGTCTGCGAACTGCGAATTGCTGCCTGCCCCATAATCTTGTTAACAAATCGAATTCTTGTTCACACAAAAACAATAACTGCCAGAACTGAGGCGCCCCTAACCGAATGCCACGTCGACTGTCGCTAACACCGATTATTAGTTTTTGTGTATATGCAATAAAAAAAAACTATATATATATATACTATATATACAAAATATGATATGTGTAAGCCAGCTAATATGAATGAACATGCAATTCAGTTTTAGCCAGCAATTATAATTACAGACTGTTGTTATTGCCGTCGCCGCTGTTGTTGTTGTTGTTGCTGTTGTTGCCATTATCTGTGAGTAGCAATTTACAGCAATGAACACATTTTAAACAAATAATGCCAAGCACGACAAGTGACATTGGCTCCAGTTGAGCGAAGAGCAGGCATTAAAACATGCCAACGTCAGTTGACAAATCCACCAAACCCGCCAAGCAACCACTTTATGCCCACCCACGCCCAGTTTCGGTGCCACTCAGCGGTTCCACTCTCTCTCTCCCTTCTCTCTCTTTCTGGCCAATCTGTGACAATGGGCAAAACAAAGCGCAACCGTTCGTTCTTCTTTTAAATGTCTGTCAACGTGTGTACTCTCGCTCAATATGGCGGCCAACATGGCGTTCATTTACTCACACCTTCCTTTTGCCTTCATTCACTTAATACTACTAGCTGTTGCACTCCCGGTCCCCGGTCCCTGTCCCTGTCCCAGTCCCTGTCCCAGTCACAGTCTCAGTCCCAGTCGCATTTCCACTGCCCAGTCCTCCCCCCTCCCCCCAGTTAGCTCGTTTTCATGGGCTTTCCGCACGCAATGCACACTGAATCGTTCCCCCGGCCCATCAGCAAAGCCTCAACGAACGTTCAACTTGCAACGTTCAACGTGCAACGTGCAACGTGCTACGTCCAACGGGGAAGCCGCAGCCGTCGCGACGGCAGTTGCAGTTGCAGTTGCATGTCCGACGACTGTCCGCTTCTCGTATCCGTGTCAATTCTGGTGCTGCTGGTGCGTGCCAATATGTGTGTGTAAGTGTGTGTGTGCGTGTGTGTGTAAGTGTGTGTGCACTCGATAAATGCATGTGTGCATGTATTTATTACATATGTAAGAATATAATGCAAGTATATATGCGTACACTCAAAAAAAATGTCAAGCATCAAATCATTATGGCAAAAATCAAAAGTTACAAGTCAAAAATCAAATCAAAATCAAAATGTTTGTATAATCATATATATTCAGAAAGTTTTATGCTATTTTCGAGTTCGAAAATTGTTGACAAAAACAGGACTTAAAGTTGCACATAATTTCTGTTCAAAACTTTTTAGTTGTGCGTCAAGTTTCGAGGACTAAAAAAAACCAGCTTTATAAGCCGCACTTCAAACATATATATAAATATTTTTTAAATAAAAATATTGCACATATCATCTGCTCAAAATTTTAAATTCAAAAAGGACTTTATAAGGCGAACGCAAAAGTTCAGATTTTTAAAAATATTTTTGTAATAAAATATATTACATTTTATTTATCCAACATTTTTTATTTGCCCATAAAGATTCGAACCCAAACATTGGTTCTGTTCTGAAAATAGACCGCTTTATCAACCAAATTGAAATGTGAATGTCAACTTACAGACTAATACTAGAATTTTTCTCAGAGTGTATTTATGTGTGTGTATGTGTGTGTGTATGTATGCTCTTGTAGGTAGAAAGCACTGTGGCGTGCAATTAACTGCGATTATTTTCGCCGCAATCATAAATAAATAATTTCGCGCGCTCTAGCAATTTTCACAATTCAAATTTTATTATCGCCTGTCTCTGTCCGGGTCTGCAGCCGTGTCCCCGGCTCCCTTTTCTCTGTTGCCTGTGCTCAGTCCCGCTCTTTGTCTGCTCGCAGCAGAGGGCAGAAGAGGCAATTAAATTCAAATCAATTTTAAGTACTCGCATATATTTTACAATTAATTATGGGCGCACAATTGCTTTTGATTTGTTTACCCGTTTACCCGAAAATCGCCATCGAATATCCTTTCATTTAAAGTAAACACACCGAATGGGGAAATACAATGGAAACAATTATCTTACCCGTAAGCGGACATTGGATCATAGGAATAATACCCAGTTGTGGGTTGTAGGCCAGCCGAGGTCCAGGCGCCCATTTCAGTGCCAGGCGTTGTGTCCTTCAAGCCATAAGGATTGCTCTGAGATGAAAAGAAAAAAAACAACCAAATTGGTAAATGTAAAATCGAATCTTGTTTTAACATAAACATTATTAAGACACATGGCGTATGCTTAAAACAGTCAAAACTACAAATTACAAAACAAAATTCAATTCTATATATTAATTTTTTTTTTGGTCGGCCTTAGTTTAATGTGATGCAGGCTTAAGCGCTAAACAAAATGATTTTCCCACAGTATCCAAAAGTTGACGATTTTGTTAACATGGAATTTATAATTTGGCAACATATTTCGCCATGAAACAAGCGAACGCTGACGCTGACCATATTTTATAGTCAGACTGAATGATGTGTATCCGAGCACATAATTTAGACCAACAAAGCAACTTTTGAACAACTGTTCAAAAATAACCAAAAATCAAAAATAAAAATAAGCTGGAACGCCGATTATTGTCGTTATGGGTCGACACTCTTAATTTTCATATTGGATGGCCGCCGTATGACCTTAGTTTGTTTTTTTTTCATCCGAAAAAAAACCGAGAGAAAAAAAAACGACAATCGGATTTATGAGCGACAACTATTGGCCAGGCCAGATCGCCGGCGGTCTGGGGAGTCTAGCGCCGAATCTGGTTGGCCGACTCTCGACTCGCGACATTATTAGCTTTTGTGTGCTCTTGATTTATGAAACGGCATTAACATTTTTAATTGCTTAACATCATGTATGCCATTGTTTATTAATTTTTTAACTCGCCTTTGCCTCCACCTTTGCCACAATCACAGCCGCCGCCGCCGTTGCCGGTTGCGAGTGACAAATATATTTATCAAAATGGCATTTGATCGGCGAAGGAAAAGGAAAACAGGGAAACAGGTATCGGATATGATATCGCCAGCTCCATCTACATGGCCTGCGCAATTCATATCAAAAGAAGGCCGACCGACCGACCGAACATGAACTCTGATTTACGAGATTGCGCCCCAAAATTGAACAACAGTTAAATGTCAACGGATCTTGTCCTATTTACTAGCATATACCTCAATATATAGCACCCCCCAACAGCGGTGCTCTCACTCACTCTCTCTCTGTATCTATCTCGCTCTAACATATCGTTTTGATGTTGGGACTCGGAACGCACCCACGGGACATGAAATTCCGAGCTGCGACATCTTATCGCGCTGAATGTGCGAACGCGAGCACAGCCAATGATATTTTCTTAATTAAAAGCAGCGTCGGATAAGAGCGAATCGCGGTCAGGTGCATGCGAGACGTCGCAGCAACGCAACAACAGCAAAAGCGGGGCGAGCGGATCGCTCGCGATTCACTTTGAATTTCCTGTTCTTGTAAATAACAATTTAACACGACACATTGCCGGCTGCTGTCCCCATTCTATGTTATTCTTTCACTTCGGTCTCTTCCAGTTTCTCTCAGCCCTTTCGATCCCTTTCCTTTTCGAAAACTTGGTTCAACATAAGTGTTATTAATTTCACAATTACAGCCAGAAATCTACATATCTTTAGATTAAACACACATGCAGGCGCCAAAAGAATCTGATTTTCATTAAAATTTACATTAAACAAAGAGAGACACTTTTTTTCCTAGCATTTTTCTTCATACTCATTCTTATTGGAGTGAAAAATTAAACGACTTTTTAAGCTTGTTATTAATTTCCGCATTTAATATAATGTTTAAAGAGAAGTATATATATTGGAAGAATATATATTTAAAAATTAAAAAGTTCGAATTTGCTTGTCAAGAAAAAATTTCCAGGAAGCCTATCTTGCATCTTTGATTATAATATTTTCAAAATTTTGAACCGAAGCAGGTGCTCAGATTCCGAACTGAACCACTTTTCGTTGATTTATTTTCAGTACATCGAAAATTGTCAACCCCATAAACACTCAGAAACACTCAGAAGCTGCCTTAATGGAAATTCGCTGGAATGTATTTTATCTCTTAATTGAAATCATAAAAGAGAATCATAATGTTTACTATAGAAAGTAAATATGATATTTAAATTTCAATAGCTTTTCTAAAGAACCGACATTAATTTGAAGTTCAATTTACCTGATTTTATTTATTTTGCATATGATTTTATATTTTTGTTTTATAAAAAGTAAATAAATATTTTCTGCATGAATTTTGCTAATCAGAATAAATTTAATATCACTCTTGACAAATGCTTTGTAGTGATCCTAAAATGAATGAAAAGCGCTTTCTATTACCTTTCTAGTGTTTTTCGGACTAGATTTTCGATAAATAAGCGAAGGAGGTACTAAAAACTATTTGGACACATCTGCTAACTGATTGGCCTATTAATTGGAAGCTTGTAGTTTAGCTTCAAAGGGTAAATATTTATGTTGTTTGTTTGCGCTACCTTCAACTAAACGTGGATGGCTCGTATTGCTGGTATCTCTTAGTTGCCCGGTGCCCCATCTCTCCGGTTCCGAGCGAAGAGTAGTATGTCATCTAGTATGTCATTTAAAACTGTGTGCATGTTGCCCGTCTACATTTCTGTGGTCACTTAGAAAATACAAAGGGCACAGCCACAAATGCATATGTATGTGAACGTATGTGTGTGTGTTTTCTCTGTATGTGAATGAGATGCATACAAAAGCATAAGCTCGATTAGTCCACACACATACAAATGTACACACGGCAAGCTTTATCTGGGAGTGTAATTGAGGCCATGGGGCAATATGTTTTGTTTCCAATGATTTTGCCTTTCGTTGCGCAAAGTATCGAATATCACAATGGGGTAGTCAGCAGCAGCAGCAGCAGCATGAGAAAGCCAACAGAGCTAACGGGTGGGACAGAGAGCGGGCGACAGCGAAACGACAACGTGAGAGCGAGATGGATAGAATGGAATAAACTCTGATACAAGTACGTTGGAGCTGGAGCTGCTTGGCACCGACTAAATGAGGTTTGACTGAGCTTCAGTCAGCCATAATGATAATTCGATTTACTCGACTACATTGACAAGCCGTTGTTGTCCACGTTAACCCACCCAGCCCCGGCCCCGCACCGCCCTGCCCCTGCCATGTGCTGTCCACCTTTTATATTTTTGGCCCATGTCGTTGGCCAACGTCTGCACACACGGTCGAAAGCCGCTGACTACACAATTAAAGTCATATGTTGAGATAATCCATTTAGCCGTCTTGGCTTTCACTTACCAGCGGCGAATAGAAGGCGGAGCTGTCTACGCCGATGCTCTGGTAGGGGTTCTGATCCGTCGATGGATACGGCGAGCCATAGACACCGACGCTGGCCGCCGGCAGGCGCGAGTAGCTGGAGAGCGCCAGTCGGGCCGTATCGTACTGGCAGGAGCAGACCGTCTGTCCCGAGACGGGATCGGTCATAATAGGACGACCGTTCTCGCAGCAGGAGCTGCCCGTCGTAGGCGTCGTGCCCACGGCGCTGCTGTCCAGGGAGCCAACGGTTATGGCATCGGGCCCACTGACAGCGCCAGCCACAGCCGATCCCGTGGCCGCGTTTGAGTTCTGCGAAAGCGCGTCTGGACTCAGTGCGCCCGTTGAAGCATCGCCACCAGCACCACCAGCAGCAGCAGGGACGGCAACCGCAACGCCGCCTCCACCCGCCTGTTGTTGGCCCGCCTGACAGTCGGCACCACCCGCGGGGCTCAGAGCCGGCGCGTTTGTCATCACCAATGAAGACGCGTTCACATTCGAGGCGACGTCTTCAGGTGTCTGCGTCACATTCGCCGGCAGGAGCTGCAAAATACCAAGACATTGAGAGCGTTGAGAGAGAGAGAGAAAGAGACAGAAAGAGATAGTGAGAGAGCAACACATTAAAAACCCAAGCACAACATGCACAAAATGCGACGTGGACATTTGTCCCATTATCTTTGGACCACTTCATTTTGAGGCGTCCCATTCAGAAGCGACTCAACGGCCGGCTAAAGACTTGATTTAATGTGGAAAATTTGTCACCCACTTTTAGATTCAGATTTCTCAAACCGAAACGAACTGATAATATAATCAACACATTCATGTGAATACCTTCTTCTGTTTCTTTTCTTTTTTTTTATCAAGCCAAGTCCAGCTATTGCCGCTGGTTTACATAATTAATGAATGTTTATCAGCGAATCGATTCGAATTTAATTTCAAATTTCCAACACAAATGGAAAATGCATCGCGATAAGCAGCCAAGTTCAAAGCACACTCGAAATAAACGGTCAGTTAATGCACATCAAATCGGTTCTGAGAGCCCCGATAACTACAACTGCCAGTTAACACTATCGACATATCATTTTGCTGCCAATTGGTATAATAAGAAATATTCACATTGTGTTATTCAACATGTTTAACGAGCTTCGATCAATTATTCATTATATAGAATATTAAATTAAACAAACTATGCATATTTGCTAGTTTTATTTAATAATATTTTGAATTGATTTCATTTTCTTAAAATTGTTAAAAATGCTGTTAAATTTAAACTAGCTCAAGTTATCGACAAATTTCAACACATAATCTCAGAAATTTAATAAGAATTTGTTACGCTTATTTCAAGTTTAAAAGTGGTTGTAATTCAATACTTTTGTTATTTATTATTTTGCATCAAGATTGATAATTGATTTATTTGCTTTGAATGAAATTGTTTGTTTCTTAACAACAAGGCTGATTAATATATATTGTTATCAAGCATATTCATAAGATATTTGTGATGAAATTTTTCTTTGAAATGTTTAATTTTTTCTAAGTCAATTTCCTTTACTTCCATCTTCTGCTAGAGAAAAGAGTGTTCTTAGAACGCTACTTGAATACACATGATGGGGGGATTACTTGTAGTTGGCGCTATTGGAACCAGTTCACTGAACGAACGGCCATCAGAGTTCATAAATATTGATGCACGTGTAATGATCGTGGCCGTGTTGTTGTCGTTAAACAACCCTGTCAGAGACGCGTTCGTCAGCAGCTCCTCGAAGTGGTCGTCGGTTTAATTTGAAAAATCGACAGAAGGCCCATTACACGATGGGAAGATAACATGTAAGCGAATATGGTGTTAACACACAATCAGCGCCAGCGGCGATCGGGCACAGAAGCTGTGCGGCTTCATAATCCCGCTGCCGATTAATCGGTCCGCCATATTTGACGAATTGCTGTAACGTCGGCTACATCAATTACCCAGCAAATCGATTTAAAGTGCAGCAGCAGCAGCAACAGCGAAATTCAGTTGATGTTCTCCATCTTTTGAAGCGTTTCGCCAATAGCATGCGCCAGTCGCCCAGTTGCCCAGTTGCCCAGTCGCTTGGCAACTTGCCGCCTGGCCACGTCAATTAATATGCAAAATGCGCCAAGCCCAGGACGAGGACCCAGACGGCACAGCCGAGAGTCGAGCGTCGTCTGGCCAGACCTTTGTGCCGATGGCCCGGCTGCAGACGGGGCCCAAGATGCCTGAAATCAATGAGGGTGTGGCAGGCAACGCTTGCAGGTTAAAGAAGAAGAGCATCTTGGGCAGTACATGCAATCCGAATGCTTCTGAAAATTGCCGCGGGACAATCTGCGAAACGAGCCCGAAACGCTGGCTGCTTTTAATTTCAGTGCTGTGCGCTCAACTTGGCCGCCTTTTTGCAACAACAACAACAAAATAAAGGAGTATCGATAAACCTATAATTAAGCTGAATACTCGACTGATGGACAGCTACAAATTGATCGAATGCCGGACATCGTTGCTGGCCATCAGACAGACAGACGGGCAGACAGTGTAGCCCCCAAAGGTCATATATGTATGTATATGCATATGCATATATATGTTTATGTATATAAATTTTGCCTCCTTTGGTTACAGCTCCCGTTGAAGGCTCTGCTCGGCCAAACTCATAATTATCTGGAATCATTAACATAATCTGTCGATTGATGCTGCACCCAAAATGTCTGAACGCATGTTTCTTAATTTGCCACATCTACATACGAAAAACTATCAAGTTTGAAATAATAAATTCAGATATAACCAAGGCATAACTATATATATATATAGCCTTGTGCAGCAAGGTGAATAGATTTCATCCTGAAAACTAGCAAAAGAAACAAAAAACACTAAACAAAAAAAATTGTATCGAAATTTTGGATGAAATCCAATAAGAAAATATGATTCATGTCGCTGCGCAGCAATCATAACAGAAATTCGAGGTCGACCAACTGACTGTATATCAAAGAACAGCCATTAATCAAATTTCAGCAAATGATTGATTCAACTGTTTTTGTTTTTGTCGCGCTTTTTAATTAGTGAAAAATAAATATACGTATGTGCGTACAAACACACATTTCTGATTGAGGTAAAACAAAAACAAAATGCAAGAAAAAAAAGAGAGGAGCAGCAGAAGAAGAAGAGCAGCAGCAGCAGCAACAGCAGCAAGAACCATAAAGGACCTCGGCCAGCCAATCCACTCGGCGTTCCCATGAAGCGTCAGGGCTCTCTCACACACAATATGAGAATTATGACAACTGATCTGATAGGCGACACCATATAGGGAGTTCTATGCGAATGGCAGAAGATTCCGCCGCACCGTCCGCGAATGCATTATTCATGACGAGCACATCCAATGCTCAGGCCCGGGCACTGCGTAAAAAGGAAGCTGTTGCAGCAGAAGGAAGCGCCAGGCACCGGCCATGTGAAACATGGACATGAACCGACTCGGGCTCTGGCTCCAGCTCCGATTCGGACTCTGGCCGGCAGGCAGGCAGTCAGGCAGGCAGACAAGCAGACCCGGCTGCTGATAAGATCGCTGCGGCCTTGCTGGCCATGTGTGCACTACCAATTTCTTTGAATCGCGCAAAAGCGCAGTGCCTCAATGATCTAATCTCGACTTGCATCTGTGTCTCCTGCGAGGCCACTGCGAGCGCGTTCATCCCGCCACCCCCCTACTCCCCTTCTCTCTCCCCGCCCCACCCCCTCATGCCGTACGTCACTTCCGCTGCGACGCTGCGCAGATAGCCAATTGTGATTGTGGAACGGCAAGCGCCACATGAGCGATGCTCACGCAGCAATGGGAATGCACTGCAATGTAAAGTGGATCACATCGTGGCCTCCGCGCTGTCGCCGAGTAGTTCTACATTCGCGATCTGGCCTTAACTCATCGTTCAGGGCGATCTGTCTGTCTGTCGATCTGTCTCTCGGCTGCCCGAACGCTGCTCTGCCCGCCCGTCTGATGTCGGACCTCCAGTAGCCGCTGCCGCCACCGATTCCGCTATCGGTGTGGCAGCATCTTTTAGCATCGGCTGCCGGACTGCTGGGCATCCAGTCCGTCTCACCGCTTTCATTGACTGCCTGCTCACGTACTCGTGAGCGCATGCGCAGGCGCATTCCCAGAGCCTGCTCTGAGCTGTCACTTTACGGTTATAAATTTTATGATTTACGATCGTAGCAATTGAATTTTATTGACTTTTCAACAGTTTCACATGCCAGCCAGTCCGATGTACAGTGTGTGTGTGTGTATGTGTGTGTGTGTGTGTGTGTGTGTGTGTGTGTGTGTGTGTGTGTGTGTGTGTGCTGGCCACCTCCCACTCTCGCCTTGCCGCCCCTTTCTAACATCTTCTGCTTTCCACTTGTCTTGTTATCTGCGTTTATCCCAATTGAGCTTGCGTGCAGATAAAAGTCCCCAGAGACGTGGTATAAAAATTGTAAAGATTTTTTTCGATAGCAAATTTGCACCTGTTCATTTAAATCAATCTATGTAAAAGCTTGTGATCAATAGAAGCAAAAAATTTCAAATATTTTTTTATACTTTAGATATTTCCAAAATTAATCAATCTCATAAGAATTTAGTATATGATAACATTATATAAATTTTTTTTAAATTTTAATCTATGCTTTCTAGGATGTTTGAAACTTATTTTAAACTTTGCTTTTCTTCTTGGCTTGAGCCAAGATTTAGTTTTTAAGATTTCAAATTTTTTGCTTTTATGTTAAAATAATTTCTATTAAAATGTAGAAGTTTGTTTTTTGAAGAACTTGTATTAAGAAATTAAAAAAAAAAAGGAAGAAGAAGAAATCATTGCTCAAATCTGAAAAAGGATCATATTTTTTTGCTGAATGAAATTTGATAACCCACCTGCGATGCCGACGGAAAACCGCCATATCCAAATTGTGTATAGGCGGCCATTCTCAGAATAAGTTCGTCTTCAGGTGTCGATAATTATTGATATTAACTGTAGATGTTGGGATTGGGTTGTGGTATTTGGTAGCACCAGTTGTCTCTCGAATCGAATGCGACTCGATGCGGCGGAGTTCGGTTGGGAGCAACAACAATAACAACCTTTAGCTGTTCAATGTGACAGTTTCACCGTTGGTTAACACGCAAAAAAAATTCTAAACACGAGCTCAGTTCACAATCACCGACCGAACGACAGACCAGAATCAACATTGGGATTATTGAGCGTGGCAGCGACTGACGACAACAATACCGACATAAACATAACCATAACAATTGCAACGCTTATCCGCACACAGACAGAGAGGCAAATACGGCTACAGATACAGCTACAGCTACAGCTACAGATACAGATACAGATACAAATGTCGATGCACACGCAAAGGCAGAAAGGCTAACCAAACGCATACGCAATACGAAACGTGGACCGGAGTCGAGTCAGCGACGGCAACGGCAACGGCGACAGTAGCGCGCTCCAGATGTTCACCTATGTACGTTCGAACACGAACTGGTTGCGGATGGTTGCTCACAACCGGCACGAGAGCTAATACGAATGCCGTTGCTCTGCGACTGAGCGACTCGCATTCCGTTGCAATCGGTGTGCAGGGCAAGAGCGAGACAACGATACTCTCGCTAGCGCACTCCAACTAGAATCGAGTTGTTTAGCCCAAGCCGAACATGCTGGAAGTGTGCGAAGATGGTTACGCCCTCCGAGTCGTGCTACTGGTGGTGGTGGTGTTCACTTTATCGTTCCAATGCACACACACGCACACGCACACACACACAGACGCGTGCGCGCACTCTCTTGTGTCGCTTCTCCGCCTAAGCCAGGAGAAAACAGACACAGCAACGGCAACTGGAAGTGCGGCGGCTGACCGCCAATCAGAGCGTCGCATTCGAATCGTGTGTGACGTTGTTGCTGCTGTTCTTCATCGCTTCCTGCGGGCCTCCATTGACAGGTGCGAGTTTTATTTGTAGTAACCAGAGTGCCATAATACCATTTGGGCCAAACAAAAGAAAGCAAAAACGAAATGGGAATACGACCATTAATTACTTCTTATTTTGAGGCTTCCCGTGGCTGGGGTAGTGTTTGATTTGGGTAACGCCCATTTGTTTTGTTTGGCTAGTCGCTTGTTTGTTTACCTTTCAGCCGAGCGACTTTATGCCGAATCTCATTCAACTCGAGCGATCGTGACGTTGCAACAACAACAATAATACGACAACAACAAAAAAAGCAATAATAGGTTGGCCTATATTTTTAGATAAGTGCTGTTAAAAATGATAAGTATGAAATACTCGTACTTGGCCCACCAACTTCAGCCGCATTGTTCGCGTAAATGAACACTTCACTTCACTTAACTTTAACAAAAAACTATGTAGAAAATGACGCGGATAATTATATGAGTTTACAATCCATTACAAATTAAAAAAACAAAAGAAAATTATTTAAAGCAAATAAACACTTTAGCTACATCAATGTGTGATTTTATTCTCTCATTGTGTTAATACTTATAAGAAATTATTTTATAACAGCAGCATCACAATAATTATTAAATTACAATTTTAGCTTCCAATGTTATACCCAAAAATACTATTTTTAAATTCTAGTTACACAACAACTTACGATTTTATTTAAAGATTTATAAATACATCTTTTTATAACTGCACATAAAATTTGATGGCACAAAAATCGAACTGAAAATAAGATCAAAAGATTTATTAACCCAAATGAAAAGTCACATAAAAAACAATTTATATCAATGTGAACTTCAATTTCCAAGACCTAAATTTAATCCAAATCTATATACTACTATCAATAAATATCTTTTGAATTAGTTTATATTAGTTAGTATTATTATTAAATTATTATGGGCTTATATTCCTTATTTTTAGAACATTTGCTATATTTGATACAGCGTGTTTCTTTTAGCATCCATAAATTCTATATGATATAAATTTATTCATTTGGTATGTCTTATATATTTATATTAAAAACCATGCGAAATTAGATTTTGTATAAAATCATATTTTTTTTACCAAACTTGGTGACGCTATCTTACAAATTGTGAGAATTAAACACGTGTTAATGATTGCAGCTGTCAGATATATAATTTCTTGCGGGAGGGAGTGGACGTTGCCAACATTTTTTTTCTGTGATGTTTGGGGGGCATTCCAGAAAAATCGGTCCCAAATTTGGTGACTCTAGCTCAGAAACTGTGGAATATATAGTCATATCCGAATTTTTAGGGCGTGGGCGCTGAAGGGCATTACAGTGGGCGTGGCCTCACTATCAAGGTCGCAATCTTTGGGGAGGTCACCAACTATCCACACACCAAGTTTGGTGACTCTAGCTTTAAAATGGTGGAATTTATCGATTCGCGATATTAGGTGTTATCGATTTGCCACGCCCCTAGTGGGCGCAGCCCAACATCCTTAAAGCTTTATCTGACGCGGGTACACACGAGTATATATCCAAAATTTCAAGACTCTAGCTTTAATAGCGGCGAAGAAAATTGACTTCAAAGGGAAAGATGGGCAGACGGACAGACGGACAGACGGTCAGCAAGACGGACATTGCATAAAACTAATATAGAGTATATTTTTTTTTTATGTTTCACTTCTCGAACGAATATAAACAGTTTCTATATTTTGGAAAGCCGTGTGTAAAACAAGAATCGATTAGCAAAAGTTTGACCTATGCAGAGATTCTACTGATCGATAGATTTTTCATGAGTTAAAATTTACTCAAAGCCCCAGTTTAACAAGAAGAGTCTAGTCTAAGTTAAAAGTGTGGACTTTAAATATGGTACCTCATATTTTTTATTATAATTTTTAGTGTACGTTTCAATATTTGTTGGGGAAAAATGATTTTTAAGTTTCATTTTTAACAGGCAAAAACTTTTGGCGCCTTTTTACATTTTAGGAAGAAACTTAAGGATCTCATCAAATGCATTTGAGGTTTTATAATATTTAAGAAATATTGCACTTAAGCGAACTTGCGCGAGAGCATATTCGAAATGTTAAATTTTACGAGATTCTTTTTATAGCGCCGACACCCAGAGAACTAATACGTAAACGCAGCGGGCGCACGAACAGCATTATTCACTGTAGTATTTCGACTTGTGGCCGGGTCCACTGTGTGGGTACGTTGAAGTGCGCTGAGGTGAAGCTCGTGTTGAGCCAAACTTGTTAGAGAGTGTGTTGTTGTTGTTGCTGTTTTTTTTTTTGTTGTTCACTTTTTATGATAATGTAATAAAAGCGAATTAACCTATAAAACCAAAAAGTGTGCCTTACATGACGGAATTGCGCCATAAGGTCTGGGCGTGTCCTTGCCAAGCGCAAGATATATGGCCACACATACACACATGAGTGTGTGTGTGTGTGTACCACCCAAAAAAAAAAAAAGAAGCACATGAATAAAACCAGATGAAACAAGAGCAACAGCGTGTTGGCTTTAAGCCGCAAATGACCAAAACAATTCGCGTTCGCCTCGATGAAAACGTAAACAAATTTAAAAGGGATGCCAAAGGAAACGCAACGCAACGGGGAGAAAAGGAGGAGGTGCAGCCAAATGCAGTTCAAAGTGTCCCTCTGGGTGTTAAGTACAATATTTGCTCTGTTTCGCGTTTTTACGCGCTTTTTGCTTTTATTTAATATAGCTTCAGCTTGTTGTTGTTGTTGTTGGTTTTTTTCTGTTGCCTTTTCTGGCGCTGAGTCAAATGCAATCAATCAATGGGTCAGCATGACGGTACACACATCAGACGAGTGGCAACCACATGGGGCGTTTCCATTTGCGGCCGCCACAATGGCCACCCTTGGCGAAGTCGCAATCCCGCCAAGGGGAGTAACTGGCTCAAGAGTTGCACAGTTGTAGCCAGCGGTGTGCGATGTGTGTTTGTTACTTAACTTTACTTTACAAATCAGTTGCCGCCACTTAAACCTATTTTGACAATTGAGCTGTCCGACCGTCACGCTGACAGCGTTCACTTTTCGCGCCACTCGAGTCGCATAAATGTCATCCAGATGCACGGTGGTGGGCCGTCGCACCCCTCTCGGCCATTAGCCGTCTGAGGGACGCGCATTTTATGCCGTTTTAATTGCAACATCTGTCACTGCGGTTTATGCATATATCAATTTCAAAATAGCTGCCAAATGGTTCGAACCCGTAGCCGAAAAAAACCCAAACCCAAACCGAAAACCGAAAACTCAAACCCCAGACCCAAGCTCGAACCCATACCCGAGAAATCGTAGCAAAAAGTACCACCATGAAAAATGAATTATTTTTATTTTTATTTTTATTATTCGCTTGCAAACTGATGCGACAAAACTGTCACAACACTCGCTGCTGACACAACTGCCAACTGGCTGATGAAGACGAGGGCAGGACGAGGCGGAGGCAGCGGCAGCGTCAGCGTCAATAGAGGATGGGGCACGCACTGTACGACCATTGTTTTTGGCATTGTTGCAGTTGTTGTTCTTGTTTCTGTTGCTGTTGCTGTTGTTGTTGTTGTTGTTGTCATTGTCAGCAGGCCCGACTTTAATGGATGTCAGAATACATAAAAATTGTCAAAGGGAAGTATCGCACTGTTACATAATTGATTTCCATTATACAATTTAAAATAAATGTCGAGTAGTACTTATCTCTTACTTATTAAATTGCATACTATTAAAGTAACATTCGAACTGACGATGTTCCTCAAAAAACACACATTAATATATATAGGATTTATACATTTAATGCTGCCTTTCAATAATTAACTCTCACTGCGATTTAAGTTAACTCCAAATATTTACTGTTTAATTTGTGTTTCTTTTCAAATTAAAATTTCTATGTATTTTTCTTTCGATTTTTCGAATTTTTACATTTTTGAGTGCGCCTAAATTACATGTTATATTTAGAAAAATCATAAGAGAAGACCAAAGTAGGTTTGAATTCCCATATAAAAAAACATATTACTTATTAAGCAATCGAACCACATGAAAACACGCATATACATTTAAGATCAGACTAAATCTTACAACAATAATTGCATTTCAAACAAATGTTTCACCTTGAGGTTGGGTTCTTAACTTACCTTTCCACACTTATGAAACGAGCAAATAATTGTTGGTAATATTTATTTCAATTTCAAATGAAACACTCCATTCAGCGCTATATTTTAAGGTGTGGCTCTATTAGTATAAGTTCTTAATTTATTTGATATATATTATATAATACAAAAGAAACAATATATCTACATATTTTCAACTATAAATATATCAAATTTTCTTCAAATCCCTGAACCCATTGATTTTGTTTAAATGTATGTAACAGGTAGAAGGAGGCATCTGCGATCCCTTAAAGTATATATATACCTGATCAGGACAACGAGCAGAGTTGATTTAGCCATGTCCGTCTGTCTATCCGTCTGTATGAACGCAGCAATCTCGGAAACTATAATAGCTAGAAAGCTGATATTGGTCTCATTCAGTTCGTAAATATCATACGCAGCACAAGTTTATATCATTTTTTTCGATGGCTTGCTTCGTTTTATTAATATAGATCAAATTCGATAACAACCTTTTGCTTTTTTACAATATCTCGGAAACTAAAAGAGCTGGAGGCAACAAATTAAGTGCGTTACGTACATTTCAATGCTCTTAATAAATCCTAAAAGTTTCATAATCAATCCTACATTAAGTTGAACAGAAAATGAAGATTTCGTATCTCCTAGTCTGGCGGCCCCAACCAGAGCCCTCTCACTTGTTTTGTTCGATTTAGCCAACAGATAAGTGTCCGAGTTTGGTTCATATATAATATTCGATCGGATTTATTCCGTGTTTAGTTTAAATTTAAGTATATATCATATCGACTAAATTCATGATTTGTTTGTTATTGAATGCAATTTAAAGCACATCACGTTAATCAGCTGTAAGTGCAAATACACACATTTAATGTATTTGCTTGTTCGTGTTTGTGTGTAATTGGGAAATTCTCTTAAGCGCTGAGCAAACAATGCCTGGGACAGAGCGAAAGAGAGGAAGGAGGGAGACGGCATAATGCTGAGCGGCCCGAGTCGAGGATTGCCAAATGAGTTTGTCAATCAAAATGCAAATGTCACAGGAAAGTGACATAATCCCACTTGGGAGCTGAGCTAAGCCGAGCGAAACGAGCCGAAATCCCGGTGCGAGTTAAAGCGTTTGACCGCAGCCGCTGTCGGCGTTCCAGGCATCTGAATGTGCTCGACGGCCCGAGCTGAGCCGGGCTGGGATGCTGAGGATGCTGCCGCATCGGAAATAGCAACATATGACGAGGCCGGCGACGACATTGACGTGTGAGTACCGCTCGGGCGGGGATGACAGTGGCTGCAAGCACGACAAACAGCCAAGTGGAGTCGAACGAAGCGGCGCGGAGCGGAGCGGGGGTGTTAAATTGCAATAATCGGCTCTTGAGCTCAGCGGACGCAGCGACAACGTTTATGTTTTATGTGCTCATTTATAATGCGCACTGCTCATTTGGTAATGGTTCGATAATGACGGCAGGAGTACTTAAGGACTGCACAAGGTCCCGAGCCTGGTGGAAAACCGGACATCTGTTTCACACACAAACACAGAGAGAGAGAGAAAACGAAAAGCAAGTAGTCCATGGCAACAACAAGTCCCAACACTTGGCCAAACAGTCGACTTAGCCGTAATAAATCTCAGGCGCATTTTTTGAAATACCTTGTGACAGCCGGACGATCTTCAGAGCGATCTGGTCAGGGAAAAAACTTGGCTGGCAACGTCAAAAAGTTCGCATGTAAGCTTAGGCGCCACTCGCCGGGGGTCAACAGGGACCCAACAAACAGAAGAACCAGATGAAGAAGACAACAACAAAAAAAGAAAAGAAATAAGCAGCCCAAGAGTGGGAAAGAAAAGAGGAAACATCTAAACAACTAGCCAGCCACGACTTCGATGTGACTGAAATAGATAGACTTGGTCGTAGACCAACAACAGACGCAGTCAGTGTCAGTCGCCAGAAAGCAACAAAAAAAAACAAAAAAAATAGAAAGAGGAAAAAAAGTCATAAAAGTGAATAAGCCCATTCCCAATTGCCAATTATACTGCAGCAGCCCCACCATGACAAGACAAACGTTCCAGCTATCGACGATCGGAGCTGTTGTCAGCAGTCGGCATAGACGCCAAACTGCGAAGACGAAGGCTAAGGTGGCCCGGCGATGGCGAGGGGGAGGTTGGCGGGGCCTCCAGCCACAGGAGCTACACGACGGATTCCATTGCTCGCCTTCACCAGTTGACTGCCGAGCCAAAAGATTTCCCTCGACCAGACGTTCAAATTCTCTGGGAGTCGTGGCGCAAAACGCCTCAAACTATTTTATATAATATATTTCATTTAATTTGCGGCGCTTATCAGGCGCCAGCTCCATAGACAATCGGTGACAATGGCTCAATCGAACTACAAATGAATGCCAACTATCGTGCAATTGGTAACACACACACACAGACACACACATACAGGCGAGTGTTGACATAGCCGTGTCAAAATGATTATATGCTCTAAAGATATAGCCTTGGTTTTTGGTACCTGCAATTTTTAGAATGTAACTAACGTGAATTTAGTGTAACTAACTTGCCTCAAGACTTAAATTAAGAAATTAACTGATAAAGCTGCAAGGAGAACATAATAATTAAAAGAAGTTTAAAAAATTAATGTAATCATTGCAAATGCATATTTATTACAAAAATAACAATTACTTTAATTTTTTGTAATTTAACTATCAAATTAGCTGATTTTTAGTTTTAGTTTTAAATTGGTAAAATAAAACGCAAATTTAATTATATAAAATTAAATCGTAACGATTTTAATACAGTACACTCAGAGAAGACAAAGTACGATTGGTATAGCATTTGTCCCTTTTCGTTTTCCAAATTAAGTCTAAAGAATATTTCATTTTATAAACGACCAGCTACAGAAATAAAAACTAAATTCTTTAAGTACAAAATACCTGTTACAAGAATTTTCGTACTTGAAATTATCGTTTTACGTTTATAATGGAATCTCTTCTATTCTTTGAGTAGTGTATTTCAGGAATTATGGAGCTAGAAAAAACTTACCAAGCTGGTCGTTTTTTTTAAGAACAACTTAAGTGGAAACAATTTTTTTTGTTTAGGTTTATGTAAATAAGGCTGTTCTGTTTTGCTAGCCCAGAGTATTGAAATAGTGAAAAAAGTTGTTGGACAAAAGAAAACCTTAGCAAATTTTCTCGATAAATATGATATATATATTATATATGTGTGGTTTTGGTTCCGACATACAAACAATCTAAACTAGCTCTATAAAATATGTCTGCTGTTTTGGTCAATCTTTGCTGCTTACTTGCTGATCGCCCTTCTATGCGATTTTCAATAATAACAAGTAATACGAACAGTTTTGAATATTATTTTTGTGTTTATTCGCTCTAATAGTTAGCTTATAATTGTGTAAAAGTCAATTGCAATTGGTATTGGTATTATTTTAGTCGAAAACTCCTTACTCTTAGTTGATTGGCTTAAATTTATATACTTGTAGCCTTGCAAAAAGCTAAATTAACTTTATGTCTTCACATGTTTTGGGAGACGTATGTGGTTTCGAACGAAATTATACAGTTTGTAATTGCAATATGCAAATGAATATTTCCCCGTCGAGCGAGGCGTATTGGGCGTCTGGGTGGGCGCAGTCAGACGAGAAAACAACTTGACATTTGAAACTTGAAATGTAAGTGAAAGATACAATCCCAATCTGTGTATCCAGATACGCCATTGTCGTTCTCATCGACATCGAAGCCACAGACATTGTGCACCACACAGACGCTGTCGGCATCAGCCGGCCTAGTCTTGAACTGGAGCTGCGCCTCCTCCTAACTGTGATTCCCCTGCCAAGCGCTCTCCACTCTCCACTCGTATGTGCACATGATAAATGACGGCCTTTCGACAATTCCCTTCGCAATCGCATTTGGCAAATCGAAAATGAAATTAACACTTCTCCCATATAGCCCCCACTGTGCCCATTACCACTCACAGATTTGGCTAACCACCCACAAACAAGCCGTGCCCGGGTGCTTAATCTCATTCTGTGATGCTAGTGACAGTATCTTCGGCTACATCGGTTGCGGTCAAAATAAAATTTAAACAATTTGTTTGTCATTGTCTGATAAAAGCGCAATCTTTCTTATTGCCTTGTCGGAAAATGTTTTGCAATTGTATTCAACATTTCGTTGTAAGAGAGAGAGGAACATAAAGAAAATATTATGGATTAAGTTTTATGCCTATATTATAACGGTAATATTTACTTTACATTATTAAATAGTATGCATAAATGTTATTACTTCTTAAATAAATTTAATTAAATATTCAGTATTTTGCATTTTTATAGAACCAGTTTTAAGCACTTACTCAAAATATAGATTTATATATATATTATTAAAAATATAATAACTTTTTTTATTTTTATTTATTTTTTTTTAATGTTTAAATAATGAATATCATATTTACTGCTAAATGATCTACCGCCTGGGTGATCGCATTTCGGTATCCTCCTAAAGTCTGCTTAACGATTTCAATTGGATATGTGTGTGAGTAAATCTCCTAAATAACAAATATTTAAATCTCTTACACAAACAACATACAACCGTATTAAATATGTTCATAAGCATAAAAAATGATTAATTTCATATTTGGCAGCGCATAGCAGTCAGCTTATTTCCGCGAAGCAACAGGGCTGACACAATCTATCGCCAGCCAGCTGACGTTTGTTATTCGGCAGCCCTGGTGACTGTGTGTTTGTTTAGTTTTGGTGCGTTTTATAGTGTTTGATATTAATTTGCGTGCAATAAACAGTGTAATTGTTTAAAGATGAGTGCAAACGACATAACAAAGCAGCTGTCGATTGTGGACATTCGAAATTACATGCTGCAGAACGACGGCAAGGTGACAAACCACGCGCTAGTCAAGCACTTCAAGAAATACCTAACGCACACACAAAGTGAGTCAGAGTTAGCGATACAGAAATATGTATCTGACTTCATAAACTACCTGTTGACATCACAAATCAAAGTAGAAGGTAAACCAAACGCAACTGAAATCTTATTTCAGATGAAGCCGAGGCACGCAAGCGATTCAAAACCTACGTGACACTCCTGTCAACGATCAAAAACGAAAACAATCAGAAGTATCTAATACTGCGCAAAAAGTATATCAATGAGTGTCCCTCCGAAGAGGTTGTGGAGCGCGCCGTCGAGGCCGCCGGCAATGCCTCCACACCGTCCAGCCCGGGCGCTGGTTCGATTGTTTCCGTCACCGACAGCTGCATCTCACCCCTGAGACAGCCACCGCCCTACAAAGCGCCGCCCGAGGTGCAACAGTCGCCGGTGCCGGTGGCGCTGCCGCTACCAGGACCAGCTCCAGCAGCCAGCACTGGTGTTGCTGTGCACCAGGAGCAGGTGGAAAGCTATCGCGATTGCGTCAACGAATTCACTGCCGCCATGCAACGCATTGATCCGGCACGTTTGGAGCTGCAACCTTCTGCAAAGCCAGAAAACGAGCCCAATACGGATACCGGTGCCAGTGGCAAGTCTGTGTCCCGAGCCAATTCTGTGGACGAGTGCGGCAACAAGGAGAATATACCGCGCTTCTCCTTCTCGTCGGGCGCTTCCACCGATAGCTCTGCCACAGACAAGGTATCCGGCACGGAGGCAGACGCCGCGGACAATCCCATGAGCGTTAAGGAAGCTACGCGCAAGTTTAACCGTATGGCATCCGAAGAAGAGGCAAAAATAATATCGCCGCCGCCCAAGAAAAAACCAGAGAAGGTATGTGTTTTCTATTTATACGTTTTGCTTGCTAACAAAACCGGTTAACATTGACCCCAAGCTAAGATGCGGGTGCGAGTGCGGCTGCCGGTGCGAGTGGTTGACTTTGCTGGCTGAAAGCAAAACAGTCGCGCATCGTTGCTGCTTGGCCAGCGGATCCAGCTAGCCTCCCCCCTATTCCCACTTCCTGTGGGAAGCATTTTTAGCGAGATTCCCTTCGTCGCATTTGTTTGTGTGTCAAACAAAAAAAAAATTCGCAGTTTTTTCATATTGAGAATTTGTCTTATTGTGTCCATTCTTATTGCCATGATTAACTTCAGAACTTAAGAACTCTGTTTCCTATTGCAATGGTGCAATGTAAAGACAGATTAGATCTAGCCTACGCTGATTATTTCGCCTAATTCGCAACCAATGTGTGAATGAGGGTCGCGTCCCAGCGAAGCGGGCACTCAGCTCCAGACTTGAATATAGCTCGAGTGGAACTGCTGGCTTGGTCGAAACTGTCAGCAGAGCCACCTCACGTACTGCCCCACCAGCACATTCGAGATGTACAAATCCATTAATTTTATTCGTGGACAATAAAATGTAAGATTCATAACATTACATTACAAGCGCGCCCGCTGCAACGTCTGTCCGTCCGGCCGTCACTCATACTCTCTGATATCTTTAAATGTGCGTATATGTGCTAGACATATATATTCACCGACATATGTATACATTTTATTTAGTTTCTTTCACTAGCCAAGGCGACATTCTGTAGAAAATGTTATATATTCTTAACTATATAGCCATATCTGTCTATTTCTATGATCATAAAACTATATTATATAGAAACGATCGATCAAAAAATGAATTACTGTATGAAAAACTCTTATGTTTACATCTTATAAACATCAGATCAATATAGCATATAGCTCATGCAGGAACAGTCGGTTGATAAAGTGGTTTTTGTATGAAGAATTTCAATATTTTATAACTTAAATTAACAGTTGGGCTAAATATCAACTCCAAATCCTAGATAATCAAGCCTTGTATAGAATTCATTTGTGAAAAATTAAGCGTTGGCTGCAATGTTTAAACTGCATTTAAAAAAAAATTGTATTCAAGTTTCCAAAAACACAAAAACAGTTCATCTAAATTGGGTAGGTTTATTTCAAAACTCGATTCCTTTTGCAGCAATCTGCTTGCAACACCAAAATTAGTGGCTCTCAGCTATCGGCTATATCGACAATCTGTGCGCATTGTATATCGGCAATAGATAGAGTCGGCAATAAAAGGTGACAACATGTTAAAAATTTGTCAAGCGTTACGAGAAAATCGTTTCGAAGCAAATGTTGCGAGCGAAAGACGAAAGACGGCAATTACCATTGGGTTTGAATTGACAAACAACTGTCATCCACTCAGAGCTGTCAATCAGAGGATTCGGGTTTAGGCATAAAGCAAAAGCGACTGCATAAATCATCCCAGAACGTCCGCTAGTATAATGTATAATGTATACACATATATATATATATATATATATATAACAACCATGCACGCACAACAATCTGGCGGGCGACAGGCGCAGCAGTAGATGTATGTCAAACTCGAACTCGAATTGTCAACTGCATGTCAAGCGCTATAAAAACTCAACACTCAACTACAAGACTAAAGCAAAGACTTAAGTGTCTATTTGTGCAGACACACACACACACACACACACTCATCCACTTATGCATGTTAAATTAATGTTTACATATATCGAAACGTACTCCAGCGACTAAAAATCACAGAATTTATGTTAAGTTTCTCACGTTTTTCATGTTTCCGGATTAATGTCGCCCAATTACATGCTACAAATATTTCTTCCTATATATATATAAAGTTTTATTTTAGTCCTGTGCACAGGGTAACTTCTGCTTAAATACATATTTGATTAATTTTATTGTTTAATACCTTAATAATCATTTTGAAAGTAATTCGGGTTGCTTTTCAGACAGGTTCAAATCATGCTCATCATATTTCAAAACTGTAAACCTGTAAAAATTGTTAACAAATCTGTTCGCTAACAAGACAAATCAACAGTAAAAATGAAAAAAGTAAAAAAAAATGAATATATAGACGGCGCCAGCAATCTTTACTTAACACAGTCTCAACGAATTTTTCTACGGATTTTGTTTAATATAACAAAAAAATTATTAATCATCCAAAACTAGAGAAAAAAAATGTGCCAAATCATTCACGAAAGAGTTTTGAAATGGGATCCGGGCCCTTCTTCATATTGCCCAAAAATTTTACTCGACTGCAGCACACAGATGCGATCCATCAAAACAGACCGTGAAATTTTGGCGCCGCAACTGTAATCGCTTCGGGCTGATCTGCCTGCTAGCTGATCAATTAAATTCGATTCGAGTGTTTTTAATTAGCTTCATGAGTTGGCACTTTGTGCATTTAGCCAGCACCCACTGTACTGGCTATTTGAATAGGGCATCTAACAATGAGCCGAAATTGATGAAGCCCATCTGCCGTTTATATATGTAAATTAAACTAGACTCTTTATGAACTCGTTTATGTAAATTTATTGGCATGTATTCTAAATTACTAAGAATAGTGCAAACAACATTATTGTGACTCTTTAAAAGTTTTAATCCCTTATTTTAAAAGGTACAGTGACGCACTAAAGTGATGGCACAGTTGCATATATCAACTTTAAATGCAAGCTGTAGTCAAGCAAAAAGGACTAACCACGAAATATTAATTTTACTTTTAACTATTAATAATAATCATTATAAAATAATCATTGAAATTAGCTCTTTTTTTAAAAAAGTTTAAATTGCTTTAAGTTTGTTAGCGGAAATGCCAAAAAGAAAGTGCCTTTTAATAAAAAAGTGTTTACTTTAAATATATAAAAAAAAAATTAAATCATTAATAATGCGACATGACCCTGAAAATAGCATTTGAAGTTGAATTTGCAACTGTGCCATCACTTTAGTGCGTCACTGTATATTAAACCATCATAATTTAGAAAATTAACTGAAATGTTTGCTTATATTTGCTTTGAAATCATAATGAACTACTTAAGTGCAGTTGTTATACATTTAATTCCATTTAATATATTTTAATTTGATCTTTTTGATCAAGTAAACGAATTGTTCGCATATCTCAATATCTCCAAATTGAACAGAACAGCCAAATTTAAACCAGAACCAAACCAAACCTTGAATCATAAACTGCAATTTAATAACAATATTTTTTCTATTACATATTTGTAGTATATATTTGTACTGTTAAAATCCCGATTTACTAAACTATGTTGATATTTTGGTCCAGTAAACATTTGAGTGCACCCGAATTGTACGTCTGCTTTATCCACCCGTTTGGGTAAACTCATTCAAGTCTTTAACATGTCCATTTGTATATACACTATGCCAGGAATAGTGGGGTTGGCTCAAACTTAAATAACAGAACTTTTAAAGGGGCTGCTGTTGCCGTTTTTGCGCTTTTTGAAGGGCATCGAAATGGAGCTCGGCTGCAGCATCAAACAAACCACATATATTTTTATTAACCCACAAGGTACTTTGGTGGCCAGAGCCCGTGTCCCAATATGCATATTAAGTCCGTGAGGGGGGATGGGGTGAGGGGGTAGAAGTTCGGAGTGCGGTGGGCAATGCGAACCCTTTGGATAAAAACAAGTTGGTGAAACATGTTAACATAGCCAATAAGCAGCAATAGAAATTAGTTAGGCAAAGCTATTCTCATCACGGCCAGGCGACCACAAAGGACCCAATTAAAAATGTAAGGAAACAAACCAAAAGTTGTTATTGCTGTTAAACAACAACGCAGTATGTCCCGAAGCGGTTAAATTTACAACAGCAACAATGTCGACCCATCGGACGAGGAGCGTCAACCGGTGCCGCCTCCACCCGGCATTGGCAACTGTGTTGTGATCAGAACGGACAATAGCAACGACGACGACGACGACTACGGCAATGGCAAACATGACCATTTTGTGGCTTCGTCCGTTTTTAAGGGAGCCAAAGGTAAGTTTCGGGTGGCAAACGCAAACGCAAACACAGCGAGGACACAGCTCAGCGCCGCACAGGACATGGTCTGGTCTGGTCTGGTCTGGTTTGGTCTGATGTGGTGTGGTCTGTTCTGTTCTGGCCTGGTCAGAGGACAACGGCTAGCAGTGTGATATAATATCTTGCATAAAGGGACACACAGGACATAAGAAAGCCAGCCAACAAACAAGCGATTGGGGAGAAATGAGCAAATAGACAAGGGTAGCCAACGAGTAGCAGTCGCCTTTGTTTTTTTCCCCCATTTCTTCCTTTTTTTTTTAATCTTGTTTCGCCCCATAGTCGTAAAAAGCAGCATACACTGGGAGAAAAAGCGTATGCCTAATTTTGAATAATTTTTGATTTTATAATTGAATTAACGACAACATTTTTGTTAATTTTTAATACAATATTCGTCCTGAACTGGTTTATTTGAGTTCCAATTTGCATTGGCTGTTGACAATGTTTGCAGTTGACATGACATTTTCGCTCAGTGTTATCATTGCAATGGCGAATTTTTGGGTGGAGACTTGGGGCGGTTCGGTTCTTTTGTTTAGCATTGACATGGCCACTTTGCCCGGGGCCTTACTTTTTCCAATGTTTGTCCTGTTATGTTCTGTTCTGTTCAGTTCTGTTCAGCTGCTGTTTCAGTTTTTATGTAACGCTCTCGCTCACCTTGTCGGCTATTCGGCAATGCGGCAATCGGCCTTCAACACGCGGCATGCGGCATGCGGCATTCGGCATTTGCAAATGGCGCCCGCCGCTGTCGTCATCTACCTGAGCGGGTGGCTAACAGGGATTAGGCCGGGTGCGTTCGAGCACGGCGAGTAATTGGAAAAACGTGAGCACTCCCAAAGTCAAGTGGCGTGTAAATATGAAAGGAGTCGCGGCAAGGGGGATTCACTGTTGCATCCTGCGGCTAAACGCCGTGCCCATGTGTACTCGCATTTATTAGCTATGTGTAACATTATGAAACCGAACGGAACGTTGGCAAAGAGTCTGTTGAGTGGGCTCTTTGGATGGATGGGGAGGGTGGTAAGGAAGGGGGTGGCAAACAGATGCAGGTAAATAAATGCTGACTCTTTTCAAGCTTGTTAGCAACGCGAACATTACGCGAATGGATAATTAGTTGCCGAAAATGTTTTCCGCGCTCGTAAATATAAGGCACACATGTTGGCAGCTATTGTTGTTGTTGTTATTATTCTTTTCCCAGTTGTTGTTGTTGTTGTTGTTGTTGTTGTTGTTGGCACATGTGTGCCTGTGCCCCTCGCTCATTAGAGTGCTCATTATCAGTAGGAATGCGTGTGTGTGTGTGTGTGTGTGTGGTTAAACTGCTCCCAGTCAAAATGTGTAAATCACCGAAAACAAAAAAAAATACAAGAATTCAAAGGAAACAACTTTCGCCGGGGTTTTCTGGAGCTCTATTTCATTTAGCGCATCGCTAAAGAAAACCCGGCGCACAATCTGCCTAAAGCACGCGCCTAATAAATAAAAATTATTACCTTCATAATTATGGGAAGAACATGGCGACGGCGCCGTCGAATGCGTGCGCATAATTATGCCAGCTTTTACACCCCCAACCCAACCCAACCCACCCACCCAGCCAGCCACGCTCTAAGCGGAATCCATTGGATGCCACAAAGATTGCTGGGGCACAAAACACATATGTGAGTATGTGTGTGCGGTGGATTCTAAGATGCGAGTGTGTGTGTGTGGGTGTGTGTGTTGACGTTAATGCTTTCAATGGGCTTTCTATGTTTTATACCCGTTTCATGCCGTTGTTTTTCATTCTATGTTGTGTTTTTTTGTTCTCCTGTTTTTCCACTTCACACCACCGCCCCCGCCTTTTTCTAAATGAAGTGGCAGAAACATGTATAATTAATTTATGCGCTATGGTGCCCCTTTTTATGTCTTTTCAGCAATTAATTGAGGAAAAGGATTCACCCGATGTTACACTTGCGCACCCCAAGGCAAAGGAGTGGATTGTCTCCATGGCCAAAGCTAATTACCAAGAGCTAGCTAAGCTGGCTAACGATTATCCCGAGCTGGTTAAACTGCAGGTTAGTAAAATACTCATTTATTTACAACTATCCCGTCGATGCCATCGATGCCAATAATCTTACAGTTAATATCGCATAAAAAGAAACACACACACAGAAAATGTGTGTGTGCAAGTGTAACGAATTCATTGGCTCGAATTAAGTAGCTCTCGAACAAATAAAGACAAGTACAAACTATTCATAAGCATTAATTACGACAAATTAAGCAGCAACGCGTTGTTTTTGCCATGTCGAACAACATTTAAAAATGCGAGAAAAATATAATGACAGCCGCCGCGGTACGCCGGCACAAAGCATGGCAACCCAGTTGCTCTGACAATTAATTGTGAAATATGTTTTCAAAATTTTTAGCACTTGTAGTGCATGTTGGGATGTGGGCGTTAGCCGCGCCAGTTCTCGCGCGCGTGGGCCTTAACACGCTGCAATGGTCATTAGGCAAGGCGGCTCTCGGCTCTGGGCTGTTGGCTGTTGTTGGTCGGTTGTTTGGGAATACAACTACAAGCATAACTAGACTATAGCGTTAAATCTAGCGCAGCCAAACTTGACCAAAGAGGATGGACTAAAATACATAAACCCATATATATATATATACATATATATATATAATGGGTATACAACCAATACACTTAGAGAAAAACAGCAATCCAAATTGACGAGACAAATAGGTAAAGAATGTTGTATGGATCAAAATTTCGGACTTTAAGTACAAAACACCTAATGAAAGAATCTTATTAGAATCTTATCTTATTTGAAATCTATGTTATTGTAGTGATGTTAACAAATACCGGGAAATCTACGTTTCGATTTTAAAATTTGCAACTTTTTCCTATATTAAGTCAATAGTCTCTTTTACAATATTTCGATATATATAACTCTAAGAACTTTACTTAAGTAAGTTTAAAAAAATCGATTTATCGATGTTAAAAGCGGCGATCTTTTTTTTAAATATTACTTGAAAAAACTCTTTTCGATAAATAGACGCTTCGATGAATATCAACATGATTCCTTATTTGAAATCTGCGTTATTGTAGTGATGTTAACAAATATCGAGAAATCTTTGAGTCGATGTTAAAATCAGCGATGTTTTCCTATATTAACTCAATAGTATCTTTTACAATATTTCGATATATATAACTCTAAGAACTTTACGTTAGTAAGTTTAAAAAAATCGATTTATCGATGTTTACCATCGATCTTTTTTAAATCGATCTATTTTAAATTTTACTTGGATAATCTTTTGTCGATAAATAGACGCTTCGATGAATATCAACATGATTCCTTATTTAAAATCTACTTTGTTGTAGTTATGTTAACAAATATCGAGAAATCTATGTATCGATCTTAAAATCAGCGGTTTTGTTCTATATTAACTCAAAAGTCTCTTTTACAATATTTCTATGAACATAACGCTGCAAAAACATGACGTTAGTAAGTTTAAAAATTCGATTTATCGATGTTAAAAGCAGCGATCTTTGTTTTTAATTTTACCTGGGTAAACTCTTTTCGATAAATAGACGCATTGTTGATTATCAGTATGATTTCTTATCGGATATAAATCGATGTTCATTTCGCTTACTTGCACTAGAATGAAGTCTAATATTTTCGAATTTTTGGATAAAAATAGGAACTTTTTTTACGCTTCAGAATATTATCGTTGATTTTTGTAAAAAAAATGAAAATTCTTGGTGTTTTCTTTAGGTGTATTTATTGGTAGTTGGCAAGTGCGAGTACATGTAATTTCCATTTTGGACAGACAACTAAAAACAAGCGTCTGACAGAACACGTGTTTATATTTGTTCTCTCATCAAAATGATTTTAAGCAATGCTTTTTACATAAAACGGTTCCGCCCCCGCCGGCGCACTAATTTTGGCAATTGTCGCCGGTAATACAACATTGAAAAAACACATGTTTAACCAAGTTATGTTAGATACTATATATATATATATATATATATATATATATACATTTACGATATCAAAGCAAAACCCCTACGTAAATGTCAGAAATTATTAAAATTTAGTTGAGGAATAGAATTGTTGACAGTCCGACGGAACAGTTTTGCGGTAACTTATTGTTGTAGATAAATGTCAAATTGAATGCCCATAAATAAGGTTACCCAAGAATTATAAACAAGTTTATTTATTTATTTTCGGTTTTTTTTTCGTTTTTCGCTTTTAATATATGGCACCACTCAAAACGAAATATAGCCTCCAAAATTTGAGGGGTCGACATAGAAAAATGCCATTGGCAGCAAGAACAACGAATTCGTGCGGGTGGGCGCCCTATGAGAACTCTTCGAGTTTTCCAATCCAAAACGAAAAAACAAAAAAAACACAGAAATATTTGCTAAAAGAGGCAACGTCTAAATCTGTTGGGACTCATGTCGCTGCGGTGTCTCTCAATTAGAGGAAATTTTCGGTTACACCATACACAGTAAACACACACACACACACACACACATATTTTTATGTGCCATCTCCCCTACCATCGCTTTTCGTGCCCTGGCGTCGGCACAGTCGGAAGATGATTTATGCCAGCCGCAAGCAAACATGGGTCCGACTCCGACTCCGAGTACGTCGCCCGGCTCCGATGGAGGCGATGGTAAACGAGTATTGTGGCCCAACTTATACGAACTAATTGCCGTACAAATGCAATGTTCCCGGAAATAATGGATTCCGTGCGTTATATGCAAATCTTGAATGCCATAAGTGCAATCAATTAATATGAGAGCACATCTCGCCCAGCATCGCTCCCGACCGCGCCCCCCTCCCCTGCCGCGCCCTGGGCGGCAAGTGTGAACGAATGGCAGGCAGCTCATTAGCGGCGCTTGCGATTCCGCGAATCACTGAAATCGCAACGAGACGGAAATAGCAATAAATCAGACCCCGATTGTCACTTAACCTAATGTCTCAACTCGATGGGAGTTTGCCCAATCTTTGCCAATATTTATAGCCCCCATATCTTGGCCGCGAAATGCAATTTGGTTTTTATACCGATGCATGCAGTCACATATTAATTACATTTATGCTGAACAAATGAATCATATAAGTAGTCAAATTTTGACCTTTTTATTGGTCCTTATTTAATTGAAAATTTCGTATGAACAGTTTCAGTTTTCGTTTGAAAAGATTTTATATTTTTTAGTTGCAATATTATCCTTTCGTATCTAATCAAAACAATTTATTATTGTCGGGATATTTACAGTAAAAGCTATTCAATTTTGTCCATACTTTATTTTTTATAACATCCCCAAGAGTATTCCTATCTCAAACTTATACTAAAGATAAATCATTGTAGAGTTCTTAAAACTATTTATGTTTTCAGTAATTTCTCAATTTTTCTAGACACTTACTTTATATTATTTTCTGGTAGATAGAAATCGCTGGCTTAATAATATATATAATATACATTGTCTTTTCAGTATAAAGACAATTATCCGTTGACATGTTTTTCTTATTTTTATTCAAAACTGAAAATATGCTACTTTTTTTTTAAATCTTGAAATTTTTTAACAATACGTAGAAAACATTTTTAAGAAACTTTAAGTAAACAGGAAAACATTTTAAAGAAACTAAGTAAAATTAAAATTATCAAAATTATATTATATAGTATTATCACAAGTTTCTAATATTAACATTTTTCAGTTTTCATTTTCTAACTATTTATATATATGTATGTATAGTTCAGTTGTTTAATTAAACTTCATACAATATTCAAAACAATTCTCAATCAACAAGCAAACCAATATTCAAAGCCATTTGCAACGGACATTTGAATCCGAATTCACTTTGCTTACATTTCCGAATACACACACACACACCCGCAAACAGATGTAAAACAATTGATGCAATGGCATCCTGTGCCCTCGACAATTGCACCTGTGAACCTCCACAGGGGTCTTTCTCTATATATATATATATATAGATATATATATTTATGTACATATATAGACGCTGCTAATGGTAGCTGCTAGTGGCGGCTTATAAAATGTTACAAGTTGTGTATTAATTAAAAAGTTTAGCCTGTGTGTGTGCACTGTTACCAATTTCTATTTTCGTTTTCTGTTATTTTTCAATTCATATATGTAAATATGCTCAAACAAGCTGAAGCGCGAGTTTGACCATTGTTTGCCGTCGCGTCGTTTGGGTCTTGCCTGCCTGCCTGCCGGCCTGGTCAGCTGGGTGGGGCAACCGGACCGCCCAATAGTCGAGCATGCAACGTTTTGCCATTTCAGTTTGTAGCTGCTATTCAGTTGTTGTTGTTGTTGCTGCTGCTGCGTCCCTTTCATTCAGCCAGCCATGCATCCATCCATCCATCCATCCATCAACGTGTTTGACCTAGCCGGCAATTCGGCTTGACATGCGAGTAAATTGAATTTTCCTTGTTTCACATTTGTTTTGACTTGTTTTTATTTTTTTTCTGTTTTTATTTAGTTTTTTTTTCTTTTTCCTTTTTGAGTTTGGCTGTTGTTCGAATTACTTATTCAAATTAAAAATATTTTTTGCTGCATAAAGACAATGACTGGACACAAATGTAGTTGATGTTTTGCCTTCAACTCTTTTCCTCTATTTACATAGTTCAAACACGTGTGTGTGTGCGTGTGTGCGTGTGTGTATAAGAGTAAATGTTTCAACATTTTTAAGACGAACAAACTCAGCGTTGATCGTGTGTTGATTACAACTACAAACACACACTTGTAAATTTGAATACATGCATAATTGACAGCTTTTGTTTGGACGGGAATAGTTAGTCATTTTCTTGGCTTCTAATTTTATTGTTATTACAATTTTAATTTTAATATATATTTATTGCAATTTAACTTAATAGCTAAATTAATTAGATATCAGCTTGGATATATATTCTAAGATCATGCAAAAATAATTTTGATTAGCGATGTCAAAATCTCTCTTTTTTGTTGTCACTCAATTCAAACAATATTTTAAAAAAATCTATTGTCCAATGACTAAATTAAAAGTTTAATTAAAACGAAAAATGCTGTTCCCATAATAAATATATCTTATTCGCCTGTTTTTCTGTCATTTCCCTTAAAAACTTAAAACTTGTTTACCTTTAAACATGATAAAAAATTACTTTATGCTCAATCTATAAATTAATTAAACTGTATATGTTTATAAAAACGATGTGCTATAAGTTTATCTTACATATTTGTTTCAGCACAAAACTTAAATAGAATTCTATTCACTTTATTCTTATCCCTTTTACCTGCTTGATTCACTTTTCCGCTTTTGAGAAAGGAAGGGCGAAGGTGAAAGCAATTTAAAGCGGGCGTCTTTTGATGAATGATGCCGCCTTTCTTGCCCTCGCATATCCCCGGGGATTCGGGGGGCAGCTCATATAATCTCAAAGGTAAAATTGTAGAAGTGACCATGAACTTTTCAACAGGTCGTCAAAAACGGCAATAAAACGTCTGACACCTTTGCCAAAGACACAGAGCAGCCGTATTAAAATTAAAATAAAACTAGAAGCCAAATGTCAACGGCGACAGTGGCGCCTTTTACCAAGTCTCTTCTAACGCTGTCTGTCTGTCTGTCTGTCTGTCTGAAAACATCAAAAACGAATAGAACTTGTTGGAATACTGCGTGGCGATGGCCATTAAATGGAGGTGACAATTCAATCAGCGCATCCGCCAAAGCGAAAGCAAGCGACGGCAGCGATAACGACTGCTTGCTTGGCTGTGAAATGAGTGAATCCTTTCCAGAAATCAAATCAAATGTGTTTACGATCCCGCTCTCGACGTCTTCATGTCGGTCCGCCTCGTTGGTGGCTCGGCTCAATTTTATGCCGTTGCGTGGCTATTAAATTTAATTAGAGCTCTGCGCTGTCGCTACCGCCATTGGCCGTCAGCGGCACATAAATGTCACCAAAATATTCCCTTGAAAACATATATATATATATATGTACGTATATATATATATATATACATATATATCAAATAGCGCCGCCTGCTGCGCGCACTCTTCCAGAATTACTACCGCGTGTCTCTTTATTTAGCTCTCCCTGCGGATATGTGTCTTACTTATATAGTTTAGATTTGTCGGATTTGTTGCTGCCCATTGTCAAAAGTTGTCAGCAATATGGTCAGTTGACATGCGAAATGGAATTGCCTTTTTGGGAGCGATCTAAAAGGTGTTAAATATGTCTACAGGGAATATTTAAGCAGATAATCAACTCATTTTTCTGTTTTTTTTTTAAATTAATCTGTTGTTTTAATATTTGTTAAATCATCATCAAAGTTGCTACTGCATAAATTTAATTTAAATTTTATATATTTCTGTAAATTTATATAAAAATATTGAAACACATCAGCGAAACGCACCAAATCTTAGTTATATTATTAAACCTTGAACTCGTTAATATTTTATTAAAATATGAATAATATCTATGTTTGACTGATATCTGCCATATTGCAATAATGTTTGGCTACTTTTTTAAATCGATAAAAAAAATTGTGTCAATGCTTTGACAACCCTTTCGATTTACTTATTCAAAATTTAGTTGATCAGCCACCAAAGTGAAGCCTTGAAAGCATCAGCCAGAAATATTCGAACAGGCCCGAGTCAAAAATCTGGTATACTAAACTTGGTGATTTGATTAATGGATCTCTATCACGATCAAGAGCGCAGATGCGTCGAAATCGTTTGGAATAACTTTGGGGGCCACCTCGCGTGCAACTCGACGTCAGCTCTATCCAGTTAACCATTTATTATGGCACCACCTCGAACCCGGTCGGCGGTAGCCGCTGCCGTGGAGTAACGAGCGTCGAGCATCACAAATTCAATTTCAAAGACGCCGGAGATGCGCCTCCTACAAGTTTGCGCAGTTTTCAATTCGCGTTTAATTATGAAAAATCGACGCACTGACAGCCAACATGAATTAAGGCGAAAGTTATTAAATACGGGGCGTGGCATATTTCAGTGCTGCCCACTGCCAATAAGCGCAGTTTGCGCCCATCTGGGAATGCGCTTTCAGCTCTCGACCTGGCTAAGTTCTGTCTTTAAATTGACAAAAATTCATCTGTGTTTTTTTGTCTTTTCTTTTCAATTCATTTTTATATGTTTTTTTTTGTTTGTGCTTTGCTGGCCAGCATATATTGGGTGGCGCTGTTGGCGCCAACGTTTTGCACGTTCCAGCGACTGGCCGGTCAGTGGGACGTCCACAGAATCACTCCGACCGGGCCAACTGAATGTCTTCACAATTATTGTCATTCACAATTACCAGCGCATGCTTTAAGTCCAACACGAAAGCAGACCGAGTTCGGATCGATTCGCTGAATTGCCAAATACCCTTAAAAAAAACAACATTTATTTTTTTTTAAATAATCCATTTTAATGTGAGTCGAGAAAAACATGAAGTTAGATAATAATTAATTAATTTAAAATATATAATATTCATTTTCAAAAACATTTTTTTAATGTAAGTTAGAAAATTATGAAATTATCAGCTTTTATTAATGAAAAACTTAAAAATAATAATTTGAATTATATAAAGTTCAGTCAGAAGTTTGGCTAATAGTTTTCAGCCATATAATCAGAAAATTTTTAAATATTTAAAAATTATAAACAGTCATGTTGCAAACTGTCCCACAAAGTTGTTGGGGCTATAAAAAAAACATTCTGAATCTGTTGAAATACGAATGGAACAAACTGAAGTCCGTGACTTTGGGTAGGAATTTTCATTTCGATGCCCAGCGCAAAACGTGCAACAACCGTATACACCCCCGCACCGCGCTGCTGCGATCCCGGTGATCCGATGCAATGCGGTCCTGTCTCTGTGTCTGTGTCCGTGTCTGTGTCTGAGGACCGCCGCTTAAGTGTCAGCAAAAACGAAATTGAGCTTATCTGTAAATGCATCGACGGGAGCCTCTGCCAAGGACCAGTTCACCTCCGCCTCCTGTGCACCAAGGCGACTCGATGCAATCGTGCAGTCGTCAAATTAGCGACGTTCGAAATACTTCCCAGATAACTACGAAAATCGTAAACAAAATAAAACGCTCAATGCTGGCCGCATTCATTTCCTGCACCTTAGCCACCAACGAAACCCCAACAACGATCTGTCAACCAAAACCCATATTGGCCCGAAGAGATCGCTCACCAAATACGCTATATCCTGCACTACTCGAACCGGAAATATGTGAAAGTACTTTAACTTTATAAGGAATCTTTTCTAAATCTGAAATATTTAACTGGGATATAGAAAATTACTTAAAAACAGTTTTATATTTCTTACTTTTCTAAATACTCATTTGGCACGCAAAACCAATTTATTAATTTATTTATTAGGCAATTTGTATACCTAAGTTTGTTTGCTAGTAAATTCTGAATTCCGCTCTATAAAGAATCTCTCGAACTGAATACTCAAAAAGTACGCAAACTATTCAAACATATTTTTTAAATATTTATATATAAATTAGCAATTTTCTCAACCGAATACCAAATACTCAAAAAGTAATCACAACACTTTGAACTATATTACACAATAATATGCTGGAAACTATCTAAGTTCAACTTTATACTAACTATATTTAGTACGGTTTTTGGTATGTTTAACATATTACATGTTGCCGTAGCCTAATTTACCCGCTACCACACTTTGGCTATAAAAGAGCATAAAAGGAAATACAGAGACGGGTTGAGCCGAGGCGACGCTTCACGATCAGAAGCCAATCGCAGTCATCGTTCAGCGTGATTTATTCGCAACTCCAATTGAATTGTTTGGCAGACTGCGGGATGAGCAGCGGCAGCTAGTTTGGCGCTGGCGACCGCCGAGATCTGGATGGATGGCTGCTAAGCTCACTTGAGTGACATTTCATGAGCCATGGAATGACGTGCATTTGCAGACGCCGCCAATACAAAAAAAAAGAGAACAAAACAACAGCAACAACAACAACAGAAAATCCCAAAACAATGACAATGGCATCAGCGTCAAACTCATTGATGATCATCTTACTGATGATCTGATGGCAATTCCCAAAACGACAAACTCAGGCGCCATGTTAACCACCACAGAAGTCACTGACTAACTTACTGCCAGCGAGGAGAATCCACAGATTCACACAATCGCCACGATGACGAAGATGGATTCATGATTGACTGGACTGGGCTCTGGCTGGCCATTGTTAGTGGACAAAACTGATTACAATCGGTCAAAGAGACGGCGACGGCGACGGCGACGACGACGGCGTTTGCATTTTATTGAACACGATCCTTTTTGATACCCAGTGGCGCATACCCGATCTGGAATATTGAATTGATGGGCTCGCTCTGGCTTTATTTGGACAAGCAACTTGTCACGTTTAATGGAATGCATTGTGATTGGATATGCAAGTGTGTCTTTAAGATTTCCACACATTGTGAACTCCACTCCCCAAAAATGTTCTGCGCTATCTAAATTGTCTGTTCAATCAGATATTGTTGTTATTAATGCGTCCTTTTTACAGTGTGTGGCTCTCTGGATTTATTCAAAGCAATCAACACCGCCAACAACATTTATTGACCCCACTCAACGACGTTGCCTTTGGCTTTAATTCGAGTGTATATTGATTAGGTTTCGCTCTTGGCGAATCCATGTTCCTGTCGTCCGCACTGCCACCGTTCTGTGTACTAGCGCCAGCTACCGAACGCGTTGTCCTCCGTTGTCTGTTGTGGCGATGCCACTTGGTGGCACCACGGCGGAAATTTGTCAATATGCGAATATATGGAGCCCAGTGGCTCTGTCCCAACGTCGTCGTCGTCGTCGTCGGGTCATAAATTCTGCAAAACAAATATAAATAATATTTCTCATCCGACCAATTGCCAGCGGCTGAGGCGGTTATTTTAGTTGGACTCGGTACCAGCACCGTCCCCGGCAACGGCAACGGTTCCGACTACCCCACACATGGTTTTGGACACCTCTGCGTGTGTGCGGACAAACAGGCGGCGGCAGGGGCAAATACAAAAGGAGGTGTTGCCACGTTGTTATGAGTTTTTAAATCTGCCTAACCCCCAACCCTCAACATTTATTCGAATTTAATCGATTTTTCAAATTGACTTCCCACCGATCTCTCTCATCGTTTGTCCCACTGCTCGCTGCTAGCCACAATACGTAACTACAACATTTGTTAAACGCCCACTGGCACGCCCATATTTGTTTTGCACAGTTTGCTTAAAAAAAACCACGCATTTTGTGCTTGCAACTTATCTTTAAAATTGCGGTAGTAATTCGTTTTTATAAGCAAAAAGTATTTATAATAATAACATGAAAACTTATGTTTTGCTATGGAAGAACTTTAGTGTATATAAAAAATGTGTCCTTTAGCTCCTTAAATGTTGTAAACATGCAGATATATCTAAATGGAGTAATGTGTATGTTGATGTTCACTAAGAAAAACAAGAGTAAATATAAAATAAGCTCAGTTTTGCTTAATTTAAGTGAGAAAATCTCAATTTTAATGATCATATGATTATTTCAATATAGACATAAAATTTGATTAATCTCTAACTCTAGATAATAAAAATGCCCAATATAAATTTAAATTATTTAAAATAAAATAATTGTTTATTATATATAAAGATACTATTTGATCAAGCAAAAATTTGTATATGAAAAAAACAGATATCTTATCATGAATATTTTTATAGGTTTCATAGTCTTGTTCATATTATTCTGTATTCATAAACTAACCTGGTAGTTAATTGGAAATTTATTATTTTTATTGTCACTTCATCCAGCAATGTTTTTAAAAATAGTTCGCTGCAAATCATTTAACAATCAAAAACTATTGCTGAGCACAATCCGGATAACAAAAAAATTATTTACCAAAAATGTTTCGCTGCTAAATGCTTAAATCCCCAAAATTCGAGTTGAGGCAAGGTAATTTTCTAATTGCACATTTTGGGCGCGGGCATTAAAGATTGTTTTCAACTCTACTAAATTTGACGAGGATTTATGCATAATTAATGAGGGAATCTGAACAGGTGCGCGTTGGGCGACAACCGTTTCTGTCAAACACGATGACAAAAGATTACATTTTGCAACTTGCGGCTGCTGCCACCGCGATTCGACCCCAGGATGTTGGGTAGGCAAACAGGCAGGCAGTCAGGCAACATGCTTAAAAATTAACATAAAACTTCTGATAATAGTTTTCCATACGATTTGTGTGATTGCCAGATGGAGCCCAGGCAGCGTCCCACGCACTTCGGGGGACTGTCTTGGCTCGAAGCTCGGCTGCGCGTTTGCCCAAAATCTGTGAAGCGATGCTGGGACAGCGACATCATAAATAACGAAAATAAACTTTGCTCGAAAAGGGACGGGGCCAGGCCCAGGAACAGACCCAGGACCAGGCCCAGTCCAGGCCAAATGCTACAACAAGTCGCGCCGACTAAAAATGTATGTAAGATTCGCGCTGAGCCAAAGCATTGCCGGTACATATTCAGGCTGAGTGCATTTGCTTGTCAATAAAAACGTTCCGGTCAAAAAGCAGCATAAAAAACAAACACCAAAAAGTAAAAATGAAAAAAAAAACACAAAAAAAAAAACGAAACAAGAATCAAAAAGGCAAATCATCTTAAACTATGTGAAAGAGCGCATGTTGCAACGCACTCTTGCAACAAGTAACAAATGATTTTTACAGAAACTTGCTTGCAACAAATTTGATCATTTTGCATTTAGCTTTCGCTGGCCAAACAATTCAACTCGAATGCAATTACTTAGCCTGCTGCTTATCGAGAATTTAATAATTAATTAGCAAAATTAACAAACGATTATCCCAGCGCGAGTTAAACGCACGACTCGGGATACTTTGGGTAGGCCAGCCAGCTACCAAAACCGAGAATAAGAATAACAAAATTCTGTTAGTCACGCATGCTAATCTTCGTGTTGTCGCAAAACTTGCAACCGTTGCAAACAGCAGCAGCAGCGGCAGCGGCAGCGGCAGCAACAAGCCCGACGACAGTCCTCAACGGTGGTGGCCGTCGCGCGACTTGGCCCTGAGAGCTCGATACGAAAAACTGCATTGTTGGGACCCAAAATGAAAAAAATGAAAAAAAAAAGAAGCAAATGATTATTGTGGGGCCTATTTAAGGCTAATCGTGTTCGTCTGCAGCAAGCTCGTGTTGGCTGCCCTAGAGCTTCGTGATGTTGTGTAATATCCTGTGCGACTGCTGTCAGATTTATGGACTATGCATAGACTACTTTTTTTTTTTTGGGTCAATTCAAAAATTGAGTTGAGAGAGAGAGAGACGCGCACAACCCTTGACCCAGCGAGCTGTCCAGTTGCCAAAATTAAGTGTACCATTAAATAAATATGGTGGCCATTATCGGATAAGCTTCTGGATCATTTACTTAAACATGTCACTTCACATTAATCTGGAGTCGAGCCCGGCCAAACAACAGGTAACCAACCAGCCAGCCAACTAACCAAACCATTCCATTCCATGGGCCACACACAGCGCTCCGTGTGGCTTCGTCTTGGCTCTGTCTTCGCATGCGCAACGCTGGTTTGTCGAGTTGGCCGACTGTGCTACCACACAAAAATCGAGATTATCATAAATAATATGGAGTAACAGTTCCACGCGCGTAGCGGCCTAGGATGCCCATTTGCTGCACGTACCGGGCCGTTTTTGTATTTCCCAGAAAGGATGAGGTCACAGTTGGCCACAGTGGCAGTGGCAGTGGCACTCTCGGAGTGCCAGTCTCGACCATCATCTTCACTTAACTTAACTCAACTCAACTGGGCAGGAAAGGGGCCCCCAGTCACTCTTAATGACTTCTAATTTGTCATCGTTGAGGAACTAATTTTTTAGCTTGCTGATATGGACCCAATAGAGCGCTACCTGTCTTGAACAAGACCACTATAAGATTTCTGCGTAAGTTACAAAAACCTGCAACGAAGACGACGAAGACGAAGACGACGACGATACTATCGTGAAAGATGGAGAGCTCGCGAGCTTGGGGACTCATGTGAGAAGTGGAATTTACATATATTTCCTGGAATAATATGTATTTAATGTATTCGTTAAAGGGAAACCTCAAACTCAAACGCAAACTAAACTGGCGATAAGATAAAGCTGTCTACGCTTTAAAAAAATTCGCTGTAAAAATTTAAATAACTCTTTTTGTTGCAAAAGACCTTTTTGGGTGTGATACCTTTTTGTTGCCCCAGCCCAACCAAATTTAACAGCCCTCTGATGATCTCAGATCTTTCAACGAAATTAAATTAACCATTCACATGCCACTTACACGAAACTAGTTCATAAACAATAGCCCTATTAATGCTTGGCTCTAAACAAGCGCCATTTGTCACAGAACGAATGTTGTAATACTCGAAACGTAATAAAGCCTATCTATCCACTATTTAACCAAATTAGATTGCTCAACGCCTAAGAAATAAATATAAATAAATATATATCGTGTTGATTGGTAAGTATTACAAATCTATTTGATGTCCTGTGCTCAAAAACACCTAGGAAAGAAAGTTATTCAAATATTTGAATACAAACAATCGTGTTGACTAGGAATCTTTAAATTTAGACTTATCTCTTAAAGGCTTAAATAGATTAATATCTGTTGAAACTTTATATGGTTCTTGAAATAGACGGAAAAGTGTTAAACAGTGTTAAAGAAAACAAGGAAGAAGGCTCTTTTCGGGACTGTCCGACTTGGAGATACTCTGAACACTGCATCTGTCTTTATAAACATTTTAACCTCTTGTCATGCATGCATTCACAAACACTCAAAAAATGCACGCCGCACCCACTTTGATCAAAGGCTGTGGTTTTATGCATTATCGGTTCCATAGCTCCCTTTATTCTCCCATAACTTTGTCAAAACTAAACCGATTTTCACGTTCGACGGCATTTTGGTCATTATTATTCATCGATCTTAATTCTGCATTTAAAATTTATAAATATTTAAAAAAAAAATTGTCGAATTTTTTTACTACTAATTTCTAATTACTAATTTTCGAAAAAAATATTTAAAATTGTGACAAATAGTATAAAAAACAACACTTTAACTTACATATACTGGGGGATCAAATTTTTAATCAAAAATCATGCCAAAAATTACAAAAATTTTGACATGAAATGTCGGATCCATAGCTTCCATATTTCAAATTCCCATAACTTTGTCAAAACTAAACCGATGTTCATGTTTTATGACATTTTTGTTATTGTTTGCCATTAAGATTGATTCGGCATTTAAAATAAAATTTTTTTTTTAATTTTTTAAAAAATTAGTATTAAAGTATGAAGTTTGAAATGTTGAACTTATGCGTGTCATAACTGATTCTTTGTCTTGAGACACCCACAATGAAATCTTGTGCAGAGTATTTAAAAAAAACGCTCGTAGCATGTCCTTCATAGGTGACTGCAAGACAGGTCACAAGACAGGTCTTTGAAACTGTCATGCATTGCAAGCAAGATTTGTTCAAGTTCCTCAAAATGGTTTATTTCGAGTTTACTTAGGTATCGGTTAAATATAAAGTTAAATATATTTGCTAACTGAATTTTGAAGGGCTTCTGCATTTTTGGCATTCGACAAATAATAATAGTATAGTAAAACTACTTCACCCGCATAATTAATGAGTCTGAATTGTGATAACAAAAAAAATAACCAAAAATGCTGGAAACATAAATTTAGTTTTTGGCCAATCTTGCAGATCTTTGGCTACATCGGAGCCAGCGTCGGCAGCATCGGGCAAGAGTGCCAACAGGAAAGAACGTTTTCAGAAACAAACAAAAAAAAAACACAAACAACAAACAACAAAAAAGAAACAATCAAAACAATATAAGTTGAAGGTGGATATCATGGAGTTAAGGAGATCGCAAGTTGTGCATTAATGTTGCAAGACGCATGTCTTGTTGCAACTTAACATATCCGGCGCCTAAGCCTATCCATGCGCCCGGCTAGCGCCTGGTGGTGGAAGGAGCGATGCAGCAGCAGAAGAAGGAGGAGGAGGAGGAGGCTGGCATGTCTGACGGTCGTATTAATAATTTTTAGCGAACGTTCGTTGATTTAGGGTGCATTTAAAGCGTGAACGACTGCATTAATAATTTCTTTTGCAATTTTATTGTGCATAAATTTCATTAATTTATAATTTTGTTTGATTTTTACTGCGACTAACATCCAACCCGCTGCTTCACTCCAAGAAGCATGTTGCGCCAATGTGTTGCTGCGCTTCGCTTCGCATCCGACTGGGGCATAAATTATTTTCCGTAGTTTTGGCAGGCGCCCGTTGACCGCGCGCTGCGTAGATTTTGCGATTGCGCACGAAGTGAGGGCTTATCCACAATTGCCGGCGTCGTCCTCTCGAACGAATCTCTGACCGCGCAGGCACAACCAGCACCAGTTGTTGTTGCTGTTGTTGCTGTTGGATTTGTATTTGTATTTGTTGCTTTTGATGTTTGGGCTCCATGCTTCATTGAGAAACTTATGCGGTTGTCGCTGTTGCTGGTTGGCTGCTTGTTGGTCTGTTGCCTGTTGGCTGCTTGGCTGCTTGGCTGCTTGGATGCTGGTTTGTGGCCAATGCAGAGGTCCTGCAGCTGTGCCCGGCATGTCGCCTGCCAATGTCTTCGGTTTGTGCCCGCGCAGTTAATTATAAAAGCTTGGACATTTTCGCTTCGGTTTGTTTTCATTTCCAGATGCAGATTACATTATGATTTATGCAAAATAGTAAATGCGTCTGATGGCAACATGCGCCAGCCGCTGACTCCTCCACCACCCCCTCTCTCTCTCTCTCCACTCCAAAGTGTAGTTGCAATGCTCACAAAGTTAGAAGACATCTCAAGCTGGCTGATTTGCGACGCCTACAACAAGTGCCTGCTGCACCCTACCGCGGACAGCGATTCGAAGCCCCTAATTTCATTTATCGCCCCTTAAACCCCAATCGTTAACCCCCGGGCAGTGCCAAAACCGCCCGGACCTCTTGCGGCGCTTTTCCTGACGCAAATTCGTCGCACGGCCCCGGGCAATAAATCAACAGCGCCATGAAGAGACCTCGTAAAAGTGCTTAAATTAATCATCCCGTGCGTGTATTTGTTATTCAGCTCGTAAGATTTTACGATGCCCCTGACCGCGGGGCATCCATAGGCGCAACAGGTTGCCACCGCCACCGCCACCGCCAACGCCGAGTTTTGTTTTCTAAGCGCCAGCCCGGCCAGTCAATGGCCAGTTAGCAATAACAATATCAAAAGCAAACAGTGCGCAACAAGTCCAAAGTGATCGACACTGAAGATATCCTCTACTTAATGTACATATAAATTTTATAATTGCTAAAAAGAATACATTTTTTTAATTTAGTTACAAAATAGGTATTTTGAGATATAAAAAATTAAAAGTTGTGTTTTTTTATTGATATTATTTGTTAATAATTAATATATATTTTAGATTTTTGAATAAAGTTTTACTTTTTTAGCAAAGATTTTCTTTAATAACTTCCGCACAGACTGTTGTTACGGCAATTAA